>JAQQZR010000003.1:12805718-12825429 GCA_030068235.1 Notoglanidium macrostoma | reverse complement strand
CGCTAATTTAAACACCTCTACAAAGTTACACTTAGTAACCTCTGACTGACGAAGGCGTATATCGTTAGCTCCTACATAAATAACTATCTTAGAAAACCTGTGCTTGCCTAGGACCCTAAAATTACCTGCTATGTCCGGCACCCTGGCTCCCGGTATACACCTAACTATAGCTGCTGGTGCCCCTAAATCAGTAGAATAGTTAATAATACCAGGTGTACAAGCTTCTAACACAGGTTTTATGACCCTGTCAAATACTCACAAAAATGCTGAAGTTGCCCAGGCAGAGTTTGGGTTTTGACGTCCCTGTTTCAAATGATGTCCATAATATATATATATATATAATTTTTTTTTCTTTGCTGGCCATGGATCAAATACAACCTCCTATTTATAGAATCTGCAGATGCTTTCATGTAACACACACAAAACCACTAGCGAATAATCAACCATATCAACCACTTCATAAAAGACTGAAGAAAACCTTAAATACTCTAAACAGTATGGTAAAAAATTTTTTATATAACATTACAGTATAATAATAACTATAAGATAAAATATCTTTTTTCTATTTCACAACTTCTGCACACCTTGCAAGTGCAATTACAATCAATTCAGCAATATACTCGTATCAACAAAACAATGATTTCATGAAGTATGGATCATTTTGATATGATTTTGTGGTTTGAAAGGATGGGTTCCTGATGACATTTGTGTAATCTGATACATAACAAGGATGGAAACCCGTAAAAATGCTCTTTTAAATCACTAAATTCACATGTTACAACAGCAGTGTCACATACACTTTTAAACAGAGTGATTTATGTATTAGGGATATGAGATTATCTTCTGCTGAGAAGCAGTGCCAGTACAGGACTCAGTGTGATGCTGATCCTGAGAGAAGGGATTGATATTTACAGAAACACAGAGAGAAGTGGCATGAGAACAAAAAGTTAGGGAAGGTGAAGGCAGTGAAAAATTTAAGTGAGAGGGAGAAAAGAAGGAAAAGAGCATATTGGAGAAGAGCCCAATGCCAGAGCAGAGAGAGAAAGAAAGTGGTAGAGGACCAGTTTACTCCACCCCAGAGTCCTCAAGTTGATCCACAGCCTCAGATATCAAGGTAGAGGTTAATTGAACAACAGGAAATAGATTTAAGACTATATTTGATTATGAAATTATTATTAAGACTAAAGTAATGGCTTATTTTCATTCTGTTCAGTGAGCATAAATTAACACATGATCATTAAAGTAATGCTTTGAGTATAATTTCAGACCATAGCAGGTATAGTGTCAGGAAGGGTATTGATAAAATACAAGTGCAAAAAAATTATTCAGGAAACTCTTGCAATTTCAAGAAAACAGCAGAATCACAGTGAGTACTCATCTTCTCAAAGTACAAATCCCTAAGCTATAAACTGAGCGACAAAGTTGTATCCTTCTTGAAGAGGGATGAGACCAGTAGTTTAACAGCTGGAAAATCACAAATTTTTCAACATACTGGTAGCGACACAGAGTTCAGTGAAACTGTTCTACATAAGGGAGAATACTGTAAATGAAGCCACAAAGAACATGCATGTGCATCAACCATGCGCATTCACCAAGTAGTAACAGTTACCCTGAGACAAATCAGTTACCGTGATGAGCTGTCTTTGCTCAACCAGACAGACCCTGGAGTGCCAATGTTATAACACCAAAACCTTTTCCTTTGAGGTTGAGGCATAACAGTCAGAAGCTGTTTGAAATTCCTTTGCAAAACTCTGACATCATCAGCCAGTGGTGTTCTCTTAAATATGATAATGTCATTTATACTGGAATTATTCAAGAGGTGACTGAAATTCATGTCAAAGAAAAATGTAAATTTTACATTGTAATGTAAAATTTTTCTGGCCAAGATGGGATGATGTCCTATGGTACTTGCATGATGATATCATCAGAATGATCCTTCCTCCAACTCCTGTGACTTCACGTGACATATGGTCCGAGACTATGAAAGAACAGTATAGCTCAGTGGTTAAGATGTTGGGCTAGTGATTGGAAGGTTGTGAGTTAAATCCCAGCATTGCCAAGCTATCTCTGCTGGGCTCTTGAGCAAGGCCTCCACTGCTCAATAGTATAAATGTAAGATGGTCTGGAAAAGGGTGTCTGCTAAATGACATAAATGTAAATTCCAGTAAAGAAACTGGAAGATAAAATAGACTATGAGTAGGAAAGGACTGTTTGTGAATGAGAATAATTCAGTATTAACATTATATGTTTGAATTAATGATATGATGTTTGCTTTTTCCTTTGATTAATGAGTTGATTGATTTGGTTATTTATTCAAAAACTTGGGAGAGAGGGATGGAAGGATGAAAGGAAGGCATGGAAGAAAGAAGGGGAAGAAAGACAGAAGGGAGAGTGGAAGAAAGGACAAAAGAAATTATAAAAAGGACAGATGAGATGGGAGGGAAGAGGGGGAAAAAGTAAAGCCAAGAGGAGAAGAGCTTTCCCCTTTTATAACGTTAGTTGTGGTTTTTTTGTTTGTTTGTTTTTTTTGTTGCTTTTTTCTGTTAGGAACTATGGATTAAAAATGTACAATATTCCCATGAGCTTCCAAAAGTCTGTCAAACTTCAAATGTCCATCCATCCATCCATTATCTATACCGCTTTATCCATCTGGGTCTGGAGCCAATCCCAGCATCAATCCCAGCATCAGTCCCAGCCAATCCCAGCTGGAGCCAATCCCAGCATGTTTGGGCGAGAGGCGGGCTACACCCTGGGTAGGTCGCCAGTCCACCACAGGGCCAACACAGACCAACAGCCACACACGCATGCATTCACACCTATGGGCAATTTAGAGTAGCCAGTTGACCTAATCTGCATGTCTTTGGACTGTGGAAGGAAACCAGAGCACCTGGAGGAAACCCACGCATGTACAGGGAGAACATGCAAACAAAAAAGGCACCCTGGGTGACCCAGGGTTCGGACCCAGGACCTTCTTGCTGTGAGGCGACAGTGCTAACCACTGCACCATGCTCATTAGACCTTAAGCATAGCAATTAATGCATTTAGCAAATTGCATGGGTATGTTGTGGAAACAACTTGATCATTTAGCAAAAAAGTACTCTGATTTCATCACTTTTTGGTTGATATGAAATGTACCCCTAATTATAGAATGACTCATATGCAAATACCATCAAACAAATCAAATCAACAAGGCCTCTCACTAGTTCTCATTTTAAGAGGCCAGACTAACTGACAGTCTACAGTAACTCAAATCACCACTCTTTACAAACATGGTGCGAAGAAAAGCACCTCAGAATGCACAATACGCCAAACCTTGAAACAAATGGGTTACTGCGGTGTGTTTTTCATGGAGACATCAAAGCAAGTTCTAAGAATCAACTTAGAACCTTCATAGAATCACAAATGTTTAAAACAGAAACAAAGTATAGGTGTTTTTGAAAATAAACTGTTTTGATTGGTTGATTGGTGCAGTGATTTACTACCGTTTGGGCCTCCGTATGAGGAGCGTTACATCACGTGCAAGGCGCGCGCCAGACGCTGACGTTGAGCTGCAGAGCGCGCGAGAAGGAGGGATGAGCGGTCGGGGGAGGGTAATGGGAGGGGCTAAAGGGGCCCCCCGTCGGCACCATCGCAGACGGCGAGGAACAGCTGCAGAGCGTAGCTCCTTCACCCAATTACAGTGACGGGAGAATAGAGACAGAAAAAACAGCATATTTAAAATCTCACTCATATCGTAGATTAAACAGAGCAAAACATTAAACATGGTTGACCGTGAACAGCTGGTACAAAAAGCTCGACTAGCTGAGCAGGCGGAGAGATATGACGACATGGCAGCAGCCATGAAATCGGTAAGTCATCCCGTTTCATTTCTGATAGCGATTACAACTGCCATTTCTTTCCTTCCTTCCTTTCTTTCTTTTTATTTTTTTACTGTCACACAAATGTCCGCGTCTCCTATAAAAGCTGTCAGGGCGTTTGGGTGGTGCTCTGCTACAGAGCTGACAGAATACTCCCCGTTAGATCTCGTCTGTATGATATGGTATTTTAAAAAACATCTGTATAAATATGGACATTTTTGCATGTTTTTTAAAGCTGATGGTTAGAGCAGTGAAACGGGCTGGGTGTATTATATCAGGGTGTATTATATCTGATGCTTGGGCGGTGCCTTCTGTCTTCTAGTTTACAGTCGAATGAAGGAACACAGCTACACAAAATGTAACCAGCGTGCTCCAGATACACATTAATTATTTAAAAAAGACAATATGGACAATGTTTCTCGATATAAAACCACAAGATCATGTTTGCTTATTAGTCGAGAGCTCATTCATTCATTGATTAATTGATTCATTCATTTATTCATTGTTATCGTCGAGTAAGCTTAACGTTTATAAAGATCCACATCTGGACAAGACAAAAGATACAAAAATATAAATCTTTAATTTCCATTACATTACAAAATGTCTATACTATGTACTATGACTATGATGACAATCCTCACCAAAGTTGCATTTATGTCTTTGTGTGTGTGTGTGTTTGTGTTATTTTCCCCACAAATGTGCATTTCCCCTCTAAGCCAACGTCGGAGGAGGTAGAAATCCTTCTCGAAGCTTCCATCGTTGTCATATTGCAGTGGGGCCCAACATTGCTTTCTCTCATTCATGCCCTTACATGTTCTTATTTTAGCTCTGGTGATTATTATATCAGTATATGCTTATATCTATTCTGTGCTATTCTATAAATAGCATATATTATGCTATGAATATAAAATAACCTACTTACTGGATGACTTTACTAGTAATTATCATCAGTAGCATTAAACACTGTCTTTCTTCAATATAGTTTATTAAGCGATTCTCAATTCAGGGCCTTTTGAAGAATTTAGATGATGGGATCAACACCTGTGAGCATCTTGTGCCAGTTCTGTTGAGGCAAAAAAATGGCAAGGACACATGGATTTTAATCTGATCTTTTCATTGCACACACACGAGGAGGTGTGTCACTGACAGACACACAGCGCAGAGGCCCTCCCCACCTCTGCCTTACAGTTGACATCATGTCTTTATGGCCATGGCATGTTCTTTCTCCCTTCTTAGAACTTTTATCATGTCTCTATGCTGTGACCCAGCTGTGATTATGAAGTTAATCTAGTATTATATTGAACTTTTTTTCAAAAGCAGGGTTTAAAGTGGAGACCATGCTTCTGCAAAGTCTGTTCAAGTTCAGTGGGTGATAATTATTATCTGCTTATGGTGTCTGTCAGTACCACTGAATGTATTTTGTCATTCAGTTAAAATCAGTTTTGGTGTGTATTAACAATAAACAACATAAAATTAAGCTGTCATAACTTTTCGTCATTGTCCAGCCCTGTAGCTGAAAGCACAAATAAACATTCTACACATAGCCGTAAGCATGATTAGCATAATTAGTTTATTCTGAATAAGGGTTAATAAGTGTAAAAATAAATCATAATTAAATAACAATCAGATCCTTATATTGAAATTACAACATTACTAGTTAAAGAAGTATGTGCCCAGACAGTCTATCTTCTGTTGTAGATATATTTTTGCAAATTTGGAAATTTAGGTATTGTGTAGGATTTGTTACTTTTGTAAGGATACAGTTTAAATTAATAGGTAAATGGGTACACATGCAAACTTTTATTTAAAACTGTGAGCAGGTTTGAACGTGGCAGATTTCAATAAGTGGAACACCTTAAAACTAGGACTGTGGCCATTTACAGTAAACCAAATTAATTTGTCCATGATATGATTTGAGTTATGAGAATAAGACTGCAGTGGTTGTAGAAATTTCTTTACTTCAGTATTCAATGACTGCCATCTTGTGGTTTGAGATAATGCCGCAACTAAACCCGCCTGTGTTTAATTATTAATTCATTTGGCATTACTTGTCCCCTAATATGTTGAAATTGTTGCGCTGAAAGAGTTTAAGGAATTAAAAACAATATCAAAAAGAATGTTTCTGCATGGGATCTGTCTTGTGTAATTATTTAACTTAATAAATAGAACTATAAATGCTCCTGAAAAAAATGTTTTCTAATTTTTATTAGTTTAAAGCTTGATTGGTTTGACAGACATCTGTATTAACCAATTAACAAGGTCACTTGGCTCAGTCACGCTGCACCAGTGTGTTCAACTAAAATCTATCCAGCCAGTTGTTCGTAGGAAGTTTCCGCTTATGTTTTTTGCAGAAGAATTTTCATTTTAATTACACTTTACAATGTCAAGCCTCATCGTCTCTGACTCATCATGTAGTCTAGCCATAAGGTGATCAAATGCTGCAAGTAGGCTAACAAGATTTTTTTTCCCTGCCTGCCATGCCAAATACAATCTTGTGTGTTTCTGTAATATGGGGAGGTGTGACAGCATTATATTTTGTGTTTGTTCTGACAGGGTAGGCATTTTATGTTACTTATGGTTAAAGTGTGCTTGATGAATAAAAAAGTGGCAGTAGTTATTTTAGGGTTTACTATAGGCTATATTCAGTTTCAATGCTAACAAAGAACAGAAGATTGGACTGGCTTAGTTGTTGAGTATACTACAGTTGCGATACAGCGTAGCTATCTGACGTGTCATTCATTTACATGTACATTTACATTTATGTCATTTGGCAGACGCCCTTATCCAGAGCGACTTACATGCATCTTATATTATACAAGTGAGCAGTGAAGGTTAAGGGCCTTGCTCAAGGGCCCAGCAGTGGCAGCTTGGCAGTGCTGGGATTTGAACTCACAACCTTCCGATCACTAGTCCAACGTCTTAACCAGTTCAATTCAGTTCAACAGTAGGTTAACGAATGTGTAGGCTAGTGATGCATGTGAGTGAAATTTGTGCTCACTCATTTTCGTCGAAGACTGTTCAAAATTAAATTTCTGGGTACTCCACTGGTTATTGGTTTTCGCTTTAGTATGGCAGATACTATTGCTACTACTATAGTGTTAAGCTTGTTAAATGTTATGTACATGTGCAGTACAGAGATCTGGGCATTTTTAAATTGTTTTCTCGTGTGGAACTGTAGAAGTGGCCCTTTTCAAAACTGATAGAAAAAAGTGAATTTTTTTAAATATCCAGATATGTCTGTGTCAAGGCCACAGACTAAGCCAACAACTATATGAGAATGACAGCACTTTCAGATAAGGGAAAAAAGCTGTTGTAATGGTAATCATGGAGATGCGCTCAACACAGAAATCTCAGACCACCTTGGCAAGTGGTTGGAGTGAATGTGTCTTGAATAGGTCTTGGAGCTCATTTATGCTTGTATTTAGTGCTGTGTGATCAGATTGCCCAAGATGCATTTTAATACCAAGTGTAAATGGGGTCATAAAGTCTATTGCAACTCAAATCCCAGTTCAGATCCAGTACCCCATACCATAGGATAGAGAGTAGATTTGACCATGGTCTGTGTTATTTTGGATTGCTTTTTCTCTTGTTAGTTAAGCTATCTCTGTAAATCAAGTTATTTTACATTACATTTACATTTTACATTTTATGTCATTTGGCAGACGCCCTTATCCAGAGCAACTTGCAACTGAGCAGTTGAGGGTTAAGGGCCTTGCTCAAGCAATAGCTTGGCAGTGCTGGGATTTGAACTCATGACCTTCCGATCACTAGTCCAACGTCTTATCTGAGCTACCACTGCCTTAGTTATTAGTTTACTTAAGGAATTGTTCATCTCCAGGCACATTATCAATATTTGTAGCTAGTAATTTGTAAAGGAGCAGGGGAGATTGTACACACTCAGAGGATTACTCTTGATTTATGGTATTATCAGATGATCAAACATAGGACAATGGATATTACGTGCGTCCGTGGAAGACGGGCTCCCAGAAGGCCGCGCCCAGACAGACGCATATGGCAGACAGACAGGGAAATAAGCCAGGAAACAGAAGGGAGGGCTAAACAAACACAGACAACGGGTGCCTCCAGGTGCCTCACCAGGCTTCTCGGGATAGGCCTGGTGAAAGTTCTCAATAATCAGTGGATCCTGGATGAAAGAATGAGAAACTCAGGACCTCTCCTCAGAACTGTAACCCTCCCTATCCACCAAATATTGCGAGTCCTTTCCCCGGGTATACATGTCCAAGAGGTAACGAACTGTGTAGGCAGGAAAACTTTCGACAATCCAGGTAGGTAGAGGGGGATCGGAAGTAGTACACAGAATGCTGGAAGAAACTGGTTTCAACTGAGAAACTTGAAATGTAGGATGATTCTTCATAGCAGTGGGCAGCTTTAATCTGACATTAATAATAGTAATAATCTGACGTAGTAATGACTCGTTCCACAACAAAGGGCTCAATATATTAAGGACACAACTTTTTGGATTTGGTATTCAGAGGGATATTTTTGGAAGAAAGCCAAACTTTCTGACCTGGTTGTTAGTTGGGATAGTAGGGACACTTCAGCAGTCTGTGATGCATAGATTGGAGGCCACTGAGTGGAGCTGTGCTGCTTTGGTGTCCCTTTGTGTGACTAGACTGAAGGTACAGTGATATCATCCTTTTGGTCAAGGAACAGGGGAGGCTGGTAACCCAGGGAGGCTCTGAATGGGGACAACCTTGTAGCAGCATCTGGTAAGGAGTTGTGGGCATAATCGAGCCATCCCAGGTAAGAGCTCCAGGAGGAGGGATTAGTGGCGGTTACACAGTGCAGGGCAGCCTACAGATCTTGATTGGCTGTTGCTGTTTGACCAATTATCTGTGGGTGAAAACCAGAATAAAGACTGATGGAAGCACCTAGAGATTGACATTGCCTTAAAAAAACCTGTGATGTAAACTGAGGACCCCAGTCCGAAACTACAGCCAATGTAATAACATGAACGCGGAACACCTGCTCTACAAGGAGGTCTGCAGTTTCACTGGCAGATGGAAGCTTGGGAAGAGCTTGGGAAAATGAACTGCCTTGAACAATCTGTCTATAATGGTGAGAATGACTTTGTTATTTCAGGATGGGGAGGCCAGTGATGAAGTACAGGGCTAAATGGGACCACGGCTGACCAGAAGTGGGTAGCAGACGAAGCAAACCCACAGGTGGCCGGTGGGATGACTTGCCCGGGCACACGTGGAGCAGGCAGAAACACATTCCCAGGTGTCCACGTCCATGGTAGACCACCAAAAATGTCACTTCTTCAGACCTGAAAGCAAGCAGGGTCAGGAACAAACAGGCAATTGGGTGGACAATTACCTGGATTAGCGTTTGTTGGGCTTTTCTCAATACAGATTCAATCTCCCAGAAGATAGCTGCTACCATACAGGTAGGAAAAAGGATGGTCTCAGGACTGGAGGTTGAATCTGTGGAGGCATACTGACAGTGATATTGTTCAATCCTCTATAATCTATGCAGGGCCAAAGTGAGTTATCTTTCTTAGAAACAAAGAAGAATCCTGCACCCACCGGAGAAGATGAAAGTCAAATAATACCTGCAGCCAGTGAATGATTAATGTATTCCTCCATAGCTTCTCTCTCAGGACAAGGCAAATTGATAATGGCACCCTGGGAATCAGATCAATGGCACAGTCATAAGGTCAATGGGTAGGAAGTGACTGGGCCTTATCTTTATAGAACGCTTCACACAGGTCATGATACAGGGCCAGGACCCTGGAAAGATCTGGAGGTCTGGGATTAGATTGAATGAATGGGATTAGATTAGATTGGGCATCCTTTGTGGGTGGCAGAGCAGAATGCAAACAGGTAGACAGACAAAAAGAGGCCCAACTTGCTATTTTACCAGTTTATGTGGAAATTGTGACCCATTAACCAGGAATAACCAAGAATTAATGGAGTCTTATGGGCTGAAACCACTTTGAATTGGTTAGATTCCTGATGGTTTCCAGATAAGAAAAGTGAAATGGGTGCTGTACAATGTGTGATATGAGCCAGTAGTCTACTGTCTAGTGCATTAACAGTTAGGGGAGCATTCAGTGGCTCAAGGATTTCAGACTGATAAACCAGGTCAATATCAATGAAATTATCTTCAGCGCCAGAGACAATCAAGAATAGAACAGTGTTAGAACAGTTTGGCTCACATGTACCACCATAGTGACTGGTGAGTCTAAAATTGTGGCTGAAACGGGGCAGGCATTGAAAAGTGTCAAATCTGACCACAATAAATGCATGCACTCACCTGAATGAGATTCTGGCATTTCTCAGATGACATATGGGCCTGGCCTGGTTGCATAGGCTCCTCTGCTGAGAAATTGGGTAACATGGAAGCTGGTTGGGAAAATGTGGACTGTAATCCAGCCTTCACCAGAGCAGGGCTAGAGACAGGAAGAAAACTGAAATGACTGCCTCCCTCTCTATGCCGTTCTCATAGGCAGTGGTCAAGCCTAATAGATTTCTGCATGAAATCTTGAAACGTTAAGGCCAAGCCACAGCCTGTCCCCTCAAAAGTCCCATAACATAAAGTACCTTAGGTTGGTCCGTGGGAAAGGTTTGCGGTTCTTCACAAAAACCATGGAGCACTGCAGAAAAAAATTCTTGACACTTGGCCAGATGTCTGGAAAATGGTTTGGGAACCAAAATGCAGGATTCCCATTGAAACAGGGCAGAGAGAGAAACCGATGTAGTTGACTGAGCACTCTGTATCTCAGAACCTGCTGGGGAGAGTCAAGAAGTTAACATAGCCAGTGTGAACAAATTCAGTGTGATTTGAGTTACATAGCTTGGTTGTTATCTCTGAGATTCCGAAGAATCTGTTCCTTCTATTCGAGAATTTTTCCTTGTCTATAAACCGCTGCCTGAATGGTTGCAGTGTTTGATACTGATTGGTCAGATTGTTCTGTTATAAAGACCCAAAATAGGACCCAAAATCAGAGTTCAGAAGCAGTTTAAGCATTCACAAACGATTTTTTACGATTAAAAGTTTATTGAGATAAAAACTGGGAGAGTACAGAGATCAATCAACTGGCAGAGAGACAGACAGAGGGGAAGGCTGGAGCTGGATGGGTGATCTGATCCTTGTCTGCAGATCTGGAACATTGGTAAATAAATCCATTTTAATATCCGTACAAATCAAGACATATGATTGTGCATTCCAAACATCTAAAATTTTGGTGTTTATAGAGGGATGTCTAAAAGCTGCTTTTCAGTTTGTTAGTCTCTCTCACTCACACACACACACACACACACACACACACACACACACACAAACACAAACATCAGTTTAGCTTCTCATGCCAAATAGTAGTTTTCGGCAGATTCATAAGCAGCAAGAGATCCTCAGATGTACAAAAGTAGATGATTGCCATGGAAACTGGAACCTGCATTAGCTCTTGCTTATCTCTACGCCTGTGCATTCACATTCAGGGAGGCCAGTGTGATTATGACTGTTATGCAACCAAGAATTTGTCATGGTGCTATCTGACCTGCATTTAAAGTAGTAATTAGTGACACTAGGCATCATTTACAAATTTTTTTGTAAAGTTGTGTGTAAATATATTCATAGGCCAAAATGAATTAACATTTTCTGTCAGATTTATAAAAGTTTGGGTAACACTGATTTATTTTGTACTCACATGCATATGTTGATGCATGTAAAAGCCAGGTTCACACTACAGCTGATTTCATTAGCAACTCTGTTAAAGGCAAAGCTTACGGATGGGCGTTACAAAGTTTTCATGTGGAAAATTTGTGTGTGGGGAATTGAAAAAAATAAACTATATAAACCTGACAGTGTAATCTGTGTATAAATTTGCAGTAACCAAGTTGATCAAGCTGATCAAAGTTCACATTAGTGAGTCTCCTTCTATGTAAACACAGGAGCTCTCATAGGATACAAATGTTACAAACCTACATACAAACAGGGCAATCCTGTTAGCTTGGAAAAAACAAGTTTCTTGTGTAAATGCTCCTAGGAATTATTTATGAACTAAATCCAAACCCCTCCCTTCAGCTCTCTCTAAAGCCACTCCTCCAAAACTCATAACTGCGCACTGCCTGAGTCCTGCTGGAGGATGAGTCTAGAAGAGAAAGCACTTTGGAGAGGAGCATAGCACATTGTTATTCCCATGCTGTCAAAATGCATCTTTGTGCTTATCATCAGACAAAAAAATCTTGTCAATTTGGCAATAGTGAGAGAACACTAAAACCAGGCTTAGGTTTAGAGGCAATGTAGTGGTGGTAGGTTAAATGAGAAAGTGGAGGAGAAACAGTGGTGAAACTTTTAAATCTAGCATCTACCTATGTAGTGACAAACAAACCAACAAACAAAAAACAGGTATCTTTGGCTTAATGCATAATTTCTTGCAAAACATGCACACTTGTGGCTGTGACTGAACTCCTTGAGACTATTTTCAGTAATGTTTTACTGAACTTTTGTTTTTGTGCTTTGATAAAGTTGTTTCCTGAATGTTACTCGAAGAACCCGGAAGTAGTATGCTTGTATGTCGCATAGGATATGTTCTAGATCAGTGAACATCCAGTGCCAAAGAACAAGAATTAATCCTACCAGAAAAAGGGCCACTATCTTTATTTATGGTGCAGGTCATGCTTTTAAATTCACTCTGCCTGTGACTGTCATAACTGTCATTTATTCATTTAAAGCATGGAGCTTAATTTCAGTGCTTAATTTCAGTATGGGACTACATGCCATCCAGAGTATATTCTGCCTCACACTAGTCCTGGGATAGGCTCCAGATTCACTCCAATCCTGACTAGAATAAAGGTACTCAAGATACATCAATCAAATAAACAGAATGTGTTTATTTTGTGTTTGCAAAGCTGCTTTCTTCACACTGACTGGAGCATTTATTAACCTGGTGCTGATTACTTCAATGACCTTTTAATTTCACAAGAGCAACATAAATTAAACACATGCAGAGTGAACAAAAAGACATAAGAGACACACAAGCTGTGTGTCTATATGCTGTAGCAGGAATTGTACAAACAAAATTGAAATTGGCAGAACTTGGATTTCCATAATTATTTTATTCACCTGGCATTATCTTGTTTGTATTGTAGGTAACAGAGCTGAATGAGGCTTTGTCTAATGAGGAGAGAAACCTCCTTTCTGTGGCGTATAAGAACGTGGTAGGCGCGCGCCGCTCCTCCTGGAGGGTGATCTCTAGCATTGAGCAGAAGACCTCGGCTGATGGCAATGAAAAGAAGATTGAGATGGTGCGAGCCTACCGGGAGAAAATTGAGAAAGAGCTGGAGGCAGTGTGCCAAGACGTGCTGGGCTTGCTCGACAATTATCTGATCAAGAACTGCAGTGATGCCCAGCATGAAAGCAAGGTGTTCTACCTGAAGATGAAGGGTGACTACTACCGATACCTGGCAGAGGTGGCTACAGGTGAGAAGCGATCCACAGTGGTGGAGTCTTCCGAAAAGGCATACAATGAGGCGCATGAGATCAGCAAGGAACACATGCAGCCCACACACCCCATCCGCCTGGGCCTGGCACTTAACTACTCAGTTTTCTACTATGAGATCCAGAACGCACCGGAACAGGCATGTCACCTGGCCAAGACAGCATTTGATGATGCCATCGCAGAGCTTGACACCCTCAACGAGGACTCCTACAAAGACTCCACGCTCATCATGCAGCTGCTGCGAGACAACTTAACACTGTGGACGAGTGATCAGCAGGATGACGAGGGCGGCGAGGGAAACAACTAATTGGTAGATCTTTCTCTGTGCAGAAAAATTATTTAAGAAATATGGCTGGTGGACTTTGGCAAGCAGCTTTCGCCATGGTTTCCTCTGCAATTCTTTATTTTTCCATGAATTTAAAAAGAAAAAAATATTGAGGGCAATTAAAAAGCGGTGGGGGATGAAGTCTTAGTTTGAGGATAGACAGAAATCTATAATAGCTGAACGAGCCCCGTTGTCTCGCTTCTCTATGACAAACCACTGAAAAAGTCAGTCAGTCAGCCAGGAAAGGGTCGTTGTTGGTTTGAAATTACAGCCACGCACTGGCATATGGACTGATGAAGTTCAAAGAGATAAAGAGGTGCTGCTCATTTATGTTTCTGGGTAGTAGAAAAGCATTTGAAAAAGAGGACAAGCTAAAAAACAAATGACAACAACAAATAAAACCACTTGAATTTAATGTCTGCAAAAAAGCCTTAAATGGTTCCAGTATTAGTCACAAAAATATTAACATATACAAGGCAAATTTGTGAGTTTAGCAGCTGCAGTAAAATAAACATGGCATATTTATCATATTATTCTAATGTTATGATGTCCAAAATAATCAAATATACAGTACTAAACAAATATTTTGGCTATCAGATTCCAGCATTACTGGAACCATTTTGAAGGGTCATATGTGAGACTTTAAAAATAATAGAAAATAAGAAAAATATTGCAGCTTCAAAGTTTGTGGTTTAATACTGTGTTTAATTTATTTTTGCACTTGCCAACTATGTTTTGTCAGTGTAAGATGATGATACTGTCAATGATTCAATATTGTGCATGCTAGTGCTGTATTTATACAATAGCTTGATTTTATTAACTTATACCTTGGATGTTATGTATTCCTATGATTGAGAAGTAAAACATACTTTATATTGGATTACTTCTTCTTTATCTTTTTTTGATTTGCTTATTTAAAAATTGTGATTGTAATGAATAAATTGATCTGTTATGGGCATTGCTGTTGTGACATGAAATATGTTTTATTTCTTTAGTCTAGACTGAAATTTGAAAAACACTACTGATCACTTAACTGTGCACGTGTTTTTCCTCAGTAAAATATCATGACATTGTTTAACAATGTTTATGCTCTCAATGATTTGTGAGTGCTTTTTTGTCATGTTATGCACAATGCAACATGTATGGTTTGAGCTACAGTGGAGTATCAGAATCAGTGTTTCTGTGACACAATAAGAACATGGACCATAAATTGTATTTGGCAGTATTAATTTTTTTTTTCATTCATATGTTTATTTTTGTTTTCCTTCTTTCTTTTTTTTTACTTTTAGCTGTCTCCTGCGTGACACTTATCATGAATGTGAATAATTATGTAGCAGTTGCACAAGAGCCAAAATAATGAGACATGGAAAAAAAAGAAAATAAATAAAGAAAAAAGTGGTCATAGACGCATTGCCTCTATGTTGGTCATGTGTAGTGAGAAACATTGCTTTGAAGCAAATAAAAAAAAACCATCATGTTATATATTATGTACCTATTAAGGTGATCTAAATAGTTGCATAATACAAACACAATCCAATCCAATCCAATCCAATCAGAAATATCTAATAGTCTGCAGATTATGCTTCTTCGACTAGTGTGTATTTGTGTAGTACACTAAAGCAGAACTTTTTCATTTAGCCTACACCATGAAACTGAAATAGGTTTCATCATATTCCTTTCCATTTGCTCATGGTTGGATATATCAAAAGACCAGGGGCAGTTTTCAGCACTATATAACTTCATGGTTTTTTTTAGGAGAATGGATCATACTTTTAAAAACTAAATCTGCATGCCAAACCTGTAATCACAATTAACATTTAGAGTTTAATTATAAAGCCTATTTTGTCTCATTCTCATTTTAGCCCTGATCATAATTTCAAACTGAAAAAAATTCAGTTTTCCAGTGGAACCAAGAAAAAATACTCTCAATATGAACTGATCTATAACTGATCCTTTATCTGACTCTGACTGTGCTTCAGAGTGAATAGTCAGGCAATATGGACTATCATCTCATATAATATGTCAGACTCAACAGATGCAATCACCTAGTTAGCATTAAATATTGGTGAAAAACATTTGCAAATGGAATGCAAAGGTTTATTTGTAAGCATTATTGAGTAATGATTACTGCTTTCATCTGCCCTAATTATCAATGTGCTTGTCATTAATATAACAATCCACAACATAACACTGTTTACTTTAGCCTAAAATTTTGCCTGAAATTCTGTATCTTGCTTTTCCACTTAATTTATTATTTATTCCAAATCAAACTAAGAATAATTTGGCACGTGTGAAGAACTGAGCTGCAGCCTCATGCAGTAACACAGCTGTGCAGGGAGGGATCTCTCTCTTTAAATTAGCATGTACTGACAGCCAACAGCAGACCCGCTAAGCTTCCAGGTCAGCCAATGGATAGCCTGTTGCCAGGGCACTGACACTATATAGAAACCCAGAACAAATTGCTGGCTAATAAAAAGAGAGAGAACATTAATATCCATCTTCTCTTGTCCTCGATATCAAAAATCAATATATGGGTTCCAGAGTATATATATAATTGTATTGTAATAATACATGTACATATAACAATAACACGGGGCAGTAGTGGTCTAAAGGCTAGTGAAGCGGGTTTGGGACAGAAAGATTGCTGGTTTGATTCCCTGGACCAGCAGGAAGGACAGCTGAAGTGCCCTTGAGCAAGGCACCTAACCCCCAACTGCTCCCTAGGCATGTGTGTACTTCTCACTTGCGTGTGTTTACTGCTTGGATGAGTTAAATGCAGAGGAATAATTCATACCTTGCTTGGTTCAAGGTATGCCATGATCTTGTGGTTTAATGATTTTAATAATACAAGGCTGTCAATTCAATGTGTCATTTACTGTTCAAATGGCTGCATAATAACATAAGCTATTCATCATTAATATACCACTTACGTGTAATAAACTTTTTACTTTAATCAAGCTCACACTCCTGCCTCTGAAAAAGTAGCTTCCTCTTTATCTCAAATCAGGAGTTGCTGTGGTGAAAATTTCAAGGAATTTGAGTTTCACATTCACACATGCTCATTGAAAACTAGGCAGTAGAAAATTAGAAACCAGGCGACATTGTTTCAACTTTCTGAAAAAATGGTTGACAGTAGTGAAACCTGTTATGGTCTTCTGTTGTTCTGTCTCAAGTTTCAAAATGTGTTCTGAGATGCTTTCCCGCTCACAACTTGCTTTGATTATCTTGAGATGTCTAGAACATCAGTGGAGTCTAGTGGAAACAAACAAATTGTGTAGATCTGGGCAAGGGTATAAAACCATTTGTAAAGCTTTGAATGTTCCTAGGAGCACTCTGTGCTCCATCGTTGTGAAATGGAAGAAATTTGGGCCCAACAGGCTGTTTTATATTTTGGGCTGAATTTCAAATGTTAGTTTGGGTGAAAACCAGGTGCAGCTTCTCATCTGGCTAATCTCATCACAGTGAAATCACAGTGAAGCATTTTGGTGGCATGTTATGGGGTACTTCTCAACAACAGGGATCTTCAGAAACGGAAACTTCAGAACTTCATAAAGGGAAGGGTGAATGTAGTTAAATAGAGAGAAGTCCTTGAAAAAAAACTTGTCCAGATTGCACACAACCTCAGTCTGGGGTGAAAATTCACATTTCAGCACAACAAAGACTCATAGCATACTGCAAAGAAAATTCTAGAGTGGCTTCATTTCAAGTCTCTGAATGTTCTTGAGTGGCCCAGCCCAAGCCCAGGCTTGAAGCACATAGAAAATCTGTCGAGAGACCTGAAGATATCAGTTCACAGATGGTTACCATCCAATCTGAATAAGAAAGAATAAGAATCTGCCCCAAAACTGCTCAATTCCAGGTGTGCAAAGGTACTTGTTCGAAGTATGAAATAAAGGGTTCCAGTTAATGCTGGGCCCATCCATTGACAGAGAGAGCAAGTTGCTCAGATTCAGCTCTTTGGTACCTTCCTGCACATTTGGCAAAAGGAAGAAATTATCTTTTTAATGTGCCAAGCAATTCACATTATTTTAAGGAAAGGTTCTACTGAACATAATAATAATAATAATAATAATAATAATAATAATTATTATTATTATTATTATTATTATTATTATTATAATAACAGCTCTGAGATAGAGATATATTAATTACAAAAATCCATCAAAACAAGACCCATGGATAACTTCTGATAATCACAATTATTATTATTTGTTCATTTGATTATTATATTTCACTTATATGCTCATATACTCAATTTAACATCATAATTAGTATGAACAGTGCGTTAGAATGCAAAATGTGAGAACAGCCTTACTTACATTGAAATGATCCAGCATGTCCTCAACTCTGGAGTGTCCAATGAATTACAATCCATAATAGCAGGAGATGACATGGGTGCCCTTCTCATCATGGTCCAGTACCTCAGATGCTCTTTGTTGTTTCATTCATGCTTTTGCAAACATGACCATGAAGGGTTACTCACTAACACTGTGCGACGGCTCTCTCTTATTGAACGAGATGCCATTTTGGGCGACATATGCAGTTTTTTTCACCATAGGTGAAATGATTTTCCATATTCATAATCAGGGAACATAGAGGCAAAGACGCTACCTATGTCATAATTCAATCTGAATGAATAGTCTCTGCTCACCATGTGGAGAACCCACAACACCTCGGCCCTTTGTGTCGCTGGTGGTCACAAAACTTTTAAAAGCCGACCGCTGAGAAGTTGCGAGGGAGTCTGAACGTTCGCGTCTACTACGTGCAAACATAGCAGGCATTAGCATAGCCCCGGATGCTGCCGCCGCCTACTGCTGGTGTTTCTTAAATTGCATGTGGGATTCAACGATTTTCACTTCTATGGTCCCCAGCATGAAAGTCTTTCTGCATGAATTGCATCTTGCCTCGTTTCCTGCCAGTGCCAGAGACTCCCAAAACCATCCTTCATCCAAGCATTTTTCGTTAAACCTGCATCTCCCCATCTTGCTTCATCCTTTACTAGTAACCACATGCTAAATGTAACACAAAACTTCTATTAAAGGCGGAGACGCTTTAAGATAGGCAGCTGTGGCAATTTTCCCATCAGCCTTAAATGAGGGCTCTCAAGTTTTGAAGAATAGTCATTCATCAATACAACAAGCAGAGATGTTGGGGAGAAAGTGTGATTGTGCTGTTCCAGGATACAATAAAGAAAACCAGAGACAACATAGTTGTCATTTTTGGGGACGTTGCTGGACAGTCCCTTACCCATGCTGAGCTGCTTGTCCGGTGCGGAGAGGCACCTAGATGCTAGCTAATGCCTCCAGGATTAGGTCTCTCCAGCCAGCGGCATCTCTTAAATTCACGCTGTCATGCTGAGCTACATGACTGGCATCGAGATGTGTTCTAGATGCAAGCTAATGCCTCGCTGCCCTGGTGCAGCTCTGCTCCAACCAGAGGCCTGGATTCTAAGATAAAACCTCAGGGATCTGTGCCTTAATTTTTACAGGAACATGGTTAACCAAGGCTATTCCAGACTCAGTTATTCATCTACAAACTCATTCCATACACCACAGCAAACTGACATCTAAATCTGATACGAGCAGGAAAGTTGTAAAACTTATATTTACAATTCTTATATTGAAAGACAGAGCTGTGCCAGTCGACCATCAGTCAGCAAACCCTAAGTAAAATGTTCAACTTCAAGTAAAAATTCAAAATTTCCAAAAAAGCAAATTAAAAGCTTTATCGAATATTGTAAGAGGTTTCTCATTAGTTAATTTCATGACCAAAGACCTTGGGTAACATTTGCCAGTCAGCTATGGAAAACTCTAAAAAGCCATGGAATTAAATATTTTATTCAGCTCATTTTCTCGTGATCTTGGGTTATTTCATTATCCCAACATAACTAATGTGTTCTTGTGATAACGAGTTGTTTGTCTCGTTTTCTTGTGATCATTACCACATTTCGAGTTTTTGCTTCTTGAACACTGTTGGGTGTTTCTTGTAGATTTTTGGGTGCTGATCACGAATATCACATCAAAATTTACCCATCACGTACCGTTTCAGAGAAATCTTCAGTTT
>JAQQZR010000003.1:12790035-12805618 GCA_030068235.1 Notoglanidium macrostoma | reverse complement strand
GGCAATTACAGCGCCCCAAACTACATTCAGCTGGTAGACAAACTTCTCAAAGCATACAAGACAATGAAGTGCAACATATTACTCAAGATTAATTTCCTCCACTCACACTTGGACTTCTTCCCCGCAAATCTCGGTGCTGTCAGTTGTTGAACACGGTGAAAGGTTTCACCAGGACATTGGTACAATGGAGAGACGATACCAGGGCAACTGGAATCCGTCAGTGCTTGCTGACTACTGTTGGACACTGCAACGTGATGCACCAGACATTGAATACAATAGAAAATCAGGAGCAAAACACTTTTAATTCTATTGAATTTAATAGCTTATGCAAAACATAAACATTACTAAATATGTTTTTGTCAGTAAACATATAAATGTCTATTTCTTAGAGTTCCTACGTGATGCAGTAAAACCAAAACTATATTTGTGCAGACCCAGTAGGTACCTGTCACAATCAGCTGTGTGTGCATGACATAATTTGGCAAATAATTTTCAGTATGTGGACTTGACTCCAAAGATTTGCAGTTGACTCTTAGTTTTCAATGAGATTAGTGAATCGACTCTTTTCAGGATTGACTTACAAAAACAGGATGGAGACTTCACACAAAACATACATACAGTATATTGAGTATGCTAAGAATATACAGTCTCTTTTCTGAACTACTGGGTCGGAAAAATAGCCTAGTTACCATTTTACTTTTTGAAGCTAATTAAATCAAATAGCTTCGCTACTTGGTGCCTAACAAAACATAACAAAGCTGTTCTGGACAAGTCAAGCAGGAACATCACGCTTCTCACATTCCCACAAACGAACAATATTTTTTCTGTAACTATAACAGAATACAGTTACCTTTTTTGTATCCTAACTAGGTAACGCTGTTCCATGAATTCTGTTACTCCTAGGTGGCATATTTGTATGCAAAATTCTTTGGATTAACTAAATTAACTTCAATACTTATCATTGCCTATATTATTAAAAGCTATACAGATACAGGTGGAAAACTTCATTTAATGTTTAAATCAAACATCTGAATAGGGAAAAATGTGACCTCAGAGAGTTTGATCATATCATGATAGATGGTGACAGACAGGCAAATTGGGATTAAGGCAGATATATAGGGATTACACAGCAGTCTCTAGAGTTGAAAAAAAAAACCCAGAGAGATCAGAGGAGAATGGGAATACTTGATTGAGCTGACAGGAAAGCTACTGTAACCAGTAAAATAATACCTTTTTAATCATATAACATAACATTTGTGAGGAGCAGAAAGACGGTATGTCTTTGAACACACATGTCAAATCATGAGGCAAACATGCTACATCAGCTGAAGGTTCCTCTCTTTTCAGCGAAGAACAAGAATCTGAGGCTACAGTGAGCACAGACTTCACTACACTTCAGTCCCCCAGTCACCAGACCCAATTCAATTGAGCACCTTGTGGTAGATTGGAAGATTCACAGCAATAATTATAGCTGATAAATCCACAACAATTTTGTAATCATGTCAACATGATTTCACCTTGTGGAATCTATGCCACAAGAACTGGGGCAAAGAGCCAGTATTAATATGGTGTTCATATTAAACTGTCTGGTGAGAGTAGCAAGTCTGTTTAAAAATACATTTGGCCTGCTACTAAGATTAAAAAATGAAATATTTTTTTTTGAACACCAGTTTATTCCAAAAGCTAATCCTTTCCTTGCCAGATCTCATGTTTTGACTCTTTAAAACATTTAAAATGTCATACGCTTCAATTGGAAAATAAATTTAAAGGTATAAAATTATATTGGTAAATTAATGACTATAGAATTTATAGAACACTTGAATTGCGAGGTTGAGCAGATATCAATGTAGTTATGATCATCACATTTTTGTCTAGTGTTATTAATCATTTATTATTGTTTAATTTATTTATTATGCTAAATTATTGATTTTCCCAAATTAATGATTTTTCACAGCTTTCAAAAGCATTCAGAAGTTCTACCATGCTCACCTGTTCCAGTTGGAGAACGTGCAGGATATCCACATGCAAAGAAACAAAATCAGAGAACAGAAGAACTTCCAAGTGACCGGACAACATCCACTGTAATGAATATGTTCTATAGCATCTATTCATCTGTCATACACCATAATTCCATACTTCCATTAGTGGGCCATTCTGTAGGTGCTGCATGCAGATGCTGATTTGTGGATACAGATGCTGATTTGTGGATGCCTCTAATGCACAAAAATAATGCAGGGCATTTGCAAGAATTTAAGAATACATGGCCACAAACTAAAGCCCAATTACATTACAAGACAACTGGAGACGATGCACCAGGAAGTTTTATTTCTGCAGAGCTATTTTCAAGTGTGAGTAGTGTTAAGATTAATTATTAAGATAGTGTGTAATATGCTCCAGAAAAGGATGGGTTCCCTTTTGATTCTGCTTCCTTTTAAGCTTTCAAGGGAGTTTTTCCTTGCCACTGTTGCCTCTGGCTTGCTCATTAGGGCTCTAAATCCCCATCTATCAGTAAAGCTGCTTTATGACAATGTCTATTGATAAAAGTGTTAAATAAATAAAGCTAAATTGAGCGTTGCTTTTAATCTTACAAAGTCTCATGAAACAGTTTTCTTAATATAAATAAATATCATTTATCTTTGTCAAAATTCGAAATTCTTTGTCAGATTGCTTGATGATGCACAAGATAAAAAATATTCTCCAAATATAGTCAGATATCCCCCTGGTCAGTTACACATTTAGTAATCAGGCTCACAGGTCCACTGCTATTTGATGCTGGTACCAAGTCATATATATGGTTGGTGGCTATTACATGGACTTAATTTATTTTCAATGAACAGATTCCTACTTAATGTCACTGGATTCACCACATGCAGATGAAGTTCAGCCCAGGGTTCAGTTCCTTGATCAAACTCTAATTAGAGCAGATATTTAGACACAGTTTACCTGTGCCACATTTTCATTGTTTGCCTGTTTGTCCTTGGGTAGGACTTCAGTTGTATAGCGGTCATTATTCCCAGCAACTCAAATTGGGCAATTTTCTCATCGGTCAGCTAAATGCTTAGCATCCTTGGGCTTTTTGCTACAATGCTGTCTGGTGCAGGCTGACATAGTGGAAACAGAACTAAATGGCATGCAAGCATTCATCATTTATACACCTGGAACAGGTTATGCAACCAAAATTAATTATTTTAATTACTTGTGTAATTGTTCAAATAAGCAAATCAGGGAAAAAATATTTCTTTATTTAGAAAAAATTAAAATGTATCCAAGTCAGAATATATATTTATTCCTCACATTATTCAATATCACACATTTATTAAGATCATATAGTCATCCAGTTATTATACAGAACGGCTGTGGCACACAAAAAGCAATAGTATAAAAAGTCAACAAGCTACAAAATTTTATTTCACCGTGTAAAATGTGAAGCGAAGATTTTTGCAATTCGTTTTGTTTCTTCTTTCTTCACTGATGGAGGAACACTGAACCTTGGTCGAGTCACTCTATGATATGTAAACTTGGATTTTCCAGAAGCCTAAAACAGATTATTTTAAAAACATAAGTGTGTCACAAAACCATAAAATACCCATAACACTCCCAAGAATTGGAAAAATTAAAAACAAAAAATTCAGAGTAAATATCCGTCATCCAAGGGTGTGGGAGGTAGTGGTGCTGATTACTTCCTTCCTTCCTTCCTGATTTTTCAAAGCTGTAGTATAATTATTGTAAACTCACCATCTCTGTTAAAAGGAAAAAATTACACCCTGCACCCCCAAAACACCTTCCTGTGTCCCGGAAGCCATATTTGAAATCTATATCTATATAATTTGAAGATATGCATCAGAAGTGCCAAAAGAAAAAGTTATTTATTAAGAAAATAAACATAGCAGCAAGACTTACAGGATCAGGGGTTGAGGGAAAAACGGGAGCTAAATGCAGCACTTTCATAGATGCCTCCAAGTGGTGAGATGGAAGAAAGAAATTTGGAATCTCTACAGCATCACAGCTAGATGAAAGTGGGTTAAGGTGCAAGTAGAAGCCAAATGACAGCAATATGATTTTCTAGTTCTGCCTTAGGAATCAGAAATTAGACAGTCATTATAATGATTTCATATACTAAACATTAGCAGCATATCCTTACTAGTCATCTGCATTAATCAAACATGCAGTCTTTTTTTCTTTTTGATTCACTGATAAAACAGTATTTTGTAAAGATGCATGCATTTGCATTTGCCCATTAAGGACCCACTACAGAGGATGTGACCTATAACAAATAGTTATACTGTATCACATTTCCAGCTTTCAATGTCTTCTGAATCTAGGATTAGGGTTAGCCTAACAAGTTTCATATAATCAACATTAAATCACACATACACATCTAAATGCAAAAAGAACATCTTAATGACTATAGAGCATGTCCAGTCAACTCGACCTGCTGCTGATCTTGAATGACTGAAAAATTTCACAGACAGTATTACAGGCAAAAAGGATACAGTTTCACTTTATTTTCATCCTTTTCACTTTCACTTTTTGCATTTTTGCTAGGTCCTGAGATAGAAAATGAGGAGTCATCTTCTGTATCTGTCTTGCTGTCATACTGACCATGATCGGTCATCTGCCTGGTGTCTTGTGTGAAATCCTTCTCAAAAAACGCCTCTTCGTCTCCATGTTCCACACAAACTTTATGCACGTCTTCTGCATCTACTTTTGCATCACTTCTTGCATTTTCACATGACTCAGTCCCAGCAGAAAGATGTGAATCAGTAGCAGTTCTCTGTGGTTTAGAGGTAGTAACTGGAGGAGATATTGTAATTTTATACCCCTTTTCGTTTATGAGGTCTACAGGCTGCTCTGTTGCCTCAAGACTTTCTAATGAGCCAAGTTCAGGATCGGAGAGTATGGTAGTCCAGGGGCTTGTCCTATCTGTGGCTGAAGTAACCTCGTTGAGTGGCCGAAGTTCTATCAATGTCTCCTCAAACCCCTCGTTATCATCTTCATCCACTTCATTCTCTTTATTCTCATCATCAGTGGAGAAACTGTCCTGGTGGAGTTCTTCATTCCTAGGATCAGCTTCTTCTGAAGTAAGAGACATGAGGGATGTGGTGTCCTCTAGCTTTGCTTCTAGGGCTTTATTACTAAAGTTCTTTGTCTCACAGTTCTCTGACTCTGTTGGTGTTGTACCTTCCACACTTAAAAAAACACAAATTTCAGATTCAGCTGGTGTGGAAGGATTCGTGTGTATGTCCGAAGATGATTCTTTGGTTTGATGTTCACTTAGATCTGTAAAATCATGAATATATATAATTATAACATACATCTATAGCAAATAGTATTTGGGAAAACATCAAAAGGTTTGATGATGGGCTTACTGTTAATGAGGTCATTAACCTCTCCCACCAGTTGGTTGGACTTAAGTAGTAACTGGTGCGTGTCTATTTCTGAATCCCTGTGCACTTCCCTGTCCACAGAGTTTTGATTCTGCTCTCCCAGTACAGAGAACACAGGTGTAGACAATTTGTGGCTGAAGTACTTTCGGATATCATCCAGCTCACTGAGGTTTTTCCTGACCATAAAAAGACCATAAAACATGATTCACAAGCACTACTTTTCAACACAATGCATCTCTCCAGTCTTCTTTTGCACAAAAACTAACTGCAGAAAATTTTTTAATTCACAACTTAATTTGTAACAGGAACAGAAAAATAATTGATACCTGAGGGCTGAGAAGAGTGCTGAGCTAGAAGGATGAGTGTCTCCAGCACAGTTGCTCAGCATGGAACCTTCCTTCTCCCGCAGAGTCTTATGGAACTGGCGAACATTGTCCATGTGCTCATCATGATGATCAACCAGGCTAGACCTGGGGAGAAAAAACAAAACAAAAAAACACAATGATAAGATCAACTCAACAGTGATAATGTCTCCTATTGATGCAGATAAGCTTCTCAACTAATCCTTAGGCTATTTAGATTGACTTAGATAAAGTATCCATTTAAAAAAGAAAATGCTTACAATAAAATGCAGATGAAGCGAACAGTAAACAGTGCTACCACTTGTAAGCTAGCAAGTACTGGTCATTTTAGGATTTTTTTCAAAGAACAATCCCCTTAAAGCAGCTGTGTGTCATTTTCAGAGCCATCTGAGGCCAAGTGAAATTGCAATAAAGCACCACCCATTGGAAACCACATGTGCCTTGTGAGTTGCCTTTTCAGGAAACATGGTAGAAACGAGCAGCTCTATTCTGACTGGATGAGATATTTAACTGCCAGAAACACATTAACATAAGCCTTAAGACGCTCTTCAAAATGAAATGATGTGCATTCTCTAAGCTAGAAGTCCCTTAAGAAGCAAATG
Source organism: Notoglanidium macrostoma (assembly GCA_030068235.1). Lineage (NCBI taxonomy): Eukaryota > Metazoa > Chordata > Actinopteri > Siluriformes > Auchenoglanididae > Notoglanidium > Notoglanidium macrostoma. The sequence continues at coordinate 12,799,267 of JAQQZR010000003.1, read as the reverse complement.
CAAAATATACACAATATACACTGGATGGTCACATAGCAATTCATTTTTTTCCCCCAAGGCATCTTTAAAATTATATGATTATTAGAGGTATGGATACACTTTTACAAACTACAAAATGTACTTTTAAAACATAAATGAGATCTTATGATACAATAAGACAAACAGATAATGAGAATAAGATAATGTTACAAACACTTCAACAGCTCTTACTACTACTACTACTACTAATAATAACAATTTTATTAATGACTCCAATAGCAATTTTCATTTTATTCATATGGTAGTTACTATAATCTTATATAAGCCATCTTAAAATAAACCAGTGTTTCTAAGGTTCATACCTTGTAAAAAGCATTAGTTCACCCTGATGAGAAGTGCTGATCCTCTGTTCAGAGAAGCGGCTAATGTGGCTGGGGAAGCTGCTGTACACAGCTGTGGTTTGATAACACAGTGGTATGGCACTAAACAGAGGCTGAAACAGGGACAGGAATATTTCTATATATTCACCAGAAGCACCAAACCCTTATAAACTTAGTGTTACACTGTGTAAAACTAAGTACATTAAATCAGTACATTGAGTTAATATTGCTCAAGAAAAAAAAATCATTAATTGATTTAAATTTAATTTAAATTAACTTACAACCTTCTGATGACTAGCATAAAAATGTGAGTGTAAATCCCAGGACATCTGCTCAAAAGACACTGTACAATAAGGCACTACTACCCAAGAGTCTTCCAGTTTGGGACATTGAGTATATGGGAACACTAAGGATAAGTAAAGTACATTAAAATTTAATGGAGTTTGTAATATACGTACACTGGATTCTGCAGCAATGTTCTCACACGCGGCCTGTCTTTTGGCACGGAGCTCCTGCACACCCTTTAGAGGGGACACAGACACTTTGATCTGGCCCTGACATTGCCCGCATAAATCTGTAATGTTGTACCAGCCACACACAGACTGAAAGCCAGAAAGAAGTGGGGACAGGTCCACTGAAGCAAAGCCCATCACACGCTCTATTTCTGTTTAACAGGAAAACAAAGGAAAAGGAACAGTTCACGTAACTGTAAATGGTCAAATTCTTTTATTTTATTTTATTTTTTATTTTTTTAAGATCAGCAGTTACTCAATTGAATAGCACAAAAGAAAAAACAAATAAGAACAGAATTTAAATGTGACTACATGAGCACAGACTATACCTCCTTTGTGCCAGACTTTGAACACCAGAGACTGCTGTGGATCTAAAAGGAGCTCCTTTGAAAACCTGAGAAAAGTGTAAGTTGATAGTCATACTTGATATAGTTAATATTTTTGTGTGTGCATGTGCATGAGAAAGAACGGAGTTTACCTGCTTTCCTGCTGATGGTCCCACACTGGGCACTCACAGTCCTGTACTGCAGCTGTGCTCACTGTAGAAGATTCATCAGCTGTTACATACGACACCCAGCAACTGGGGAGGCTGTTACTCTGCTCAGCTAAAAGGCAACCAGAGAACAAAAAGACACCATATACACTGTAGTATAATAAATGGGTTATCAAAATTATTAAATATTCTATCCCTGCACTCCATTAGAAGGCAGCTGCCTAGGTGGACAGACCTTTTGTCAGCAGTTTTGAAAGCCAACTCTCAAAATAAATAAATAAATAAATAAATAAATAAATAAATAAATTTTTGGATGGCCCATTTGGAAGCCTGTATACATTGTCTTTAATTTGAAAGTGGCAGTGTGTCCCTATTGGTAATCCAATAATTCTGTTAGCTACAATTTCTAGGTAATTTTGAGGAAAAAAAAAAGACTACTTTTAAATCAACAGTGTAATAACAGGTTAGCCAATAACAAATTTTTATATTATTGTATTCCTATTGTATTTTAAGTTCAGTACTATATCTCACCTTTCAAACTAAGGTGCATGGCTCGCTCTACACTGACAGTTGCCGTGAAGGTGTTGTTATTGGTGATCACTGTTGATCTTGGCACTGATTTAGTATGTTGTCCATTAGACACACAACACTGTCTGGATTGACTGACTGGAGTGGGGGATTGTATAGACGAGGGACCTCGATCCTCCTCTTTCTCTCTTGAACTGCTCAGCTGCATCTCTTCCTCCATGAGTGGTGGGGCCAGGGGTGTGTGTGGAATGGATCCTGCCATCACAGCGATGTGAGCTCTCACAGCAGCTCTACCCAGGTCAGCAACAGAAGGCTTAAATAGAGGATACACACCTGCAGGGGCATCAGAAATATAACACATCACACATCATTTGTTAATTTCCATGGATTGTCTTTCCTTTAACTTGCCACTTATCTGTACTAAAAATACAACCCCAATTCCAAAAAAGTTGGGATGCTGTGTAAAATGTAAATAAAAACAGATGTAAACAAATATTTAATTGAAAATAGAACAAAGACAACATATCAAATGTTTAAATTGAAAAATGTTATCAGTTTTTGGAAAACATATGTTAATTTTGAATTTGATGCCAGCTACATGTTTCTGAAAAGTTGGGTCAGGTCATGTTGCATCATCTCTTCTTTTAACACTCTGTAAATGTTTGGGAACTGAGGAGACCAGCTGCTAGAGTTCTGAAAGTGTAATGTTCCATTCTTGGCTAATATTTCAGCTGTTCAACAGTTCAGGGACTTTTGTCTTATTTTCCATTTCATGATGTCCCAGTTTAGAACCCGGCCTCTTCTACTACGGAGCTATGATGTTGTAATGCGTGCTGAATGCAGTTTGGCATTGTCTTGCTGAAATAAGCAAGGCTTTCCCTTAAAAAGAAGTTGTCTGGATTTCAGCATACAGTATGTTGCTCCAAAACCTGTATATATCGTTCAGCATTAATGGTGCCTTCCCGGATGTGCAAGTTACCCAAGCCATGTTCACTAATGCACTCACATACCATCACAGACGCTGGCTTTTCAACTGTGCGCTTATAACAAGCAGGGTGATCCCTCGAATCTTTGGCCCAGAAGATGCAGAATCCATGATTTCCAAAAAGAATTTCACATTTTGATTTTGGTTTTCCACTTTGCCACAGTCCATCTTAATGAGCTTGGGCCCAGAGAAGGCCACAGCATTACTGGATCATGTTTATATCTGCTTTCTTCTTTGCATGGTAGAGTTTTAACCTGCATTTGTAGATGCAGTGACTGACTGCATGGTTTTGGGAAGTGTTCCAGACCCCCAGGCAATGAGTTCCACTACAGAATCAAATCTGTTTTAATGCCACCTGAGGGCCATAAGATCATAGCCATACATTGGTTTTTGGCCTTGTCCCTTGCATACAGAGATTTCCTCAGATTCTTTGAACCTTTTAAAGACTCTGCCTCTTTGGGATGCTCATTACTCATGTTACTGACCTGTTGCTAATTAACCTAATTAGTTGAGAGATGTTCCACCTGCTGTTATTTTAAGCATTACACATCTTTTTCTGTCTTTTGTTGACCTTGTCCCAACATTTTGCTGTCATCAAATTCAAAATGAATATATAATTTCCAAAAAAAAAAAAAAAGAAAATACAATTCCTCACTTTTAACATCTGATATGTTATCTTTGTTCTATTGTCAATTAAATGTGGGTTTACACGAATAGCAAATCACCACATTTTGTTTTATTTATATTTTACACAGTGCCCTGGCTTTTTTTGAAAATGGGGTTGTAAAGGTACCTCAAAAGATGGTTTGTGGCACATTTATAAAGCTACAGTGCATAGCACTTTTTTTTTTTTATTAAAACTTATTACTTAGGGGAAAATAAAAACACATGTTCTTGAGCTGATATGAGTCATCCTAACAATCTTTTAATAGTAAGTCATAGTCTATGCTGTGTTAGTTGCCCTAGGCCAGAATAGGTAGGTATATCTATATCAATAGGAGGAACATATGCTGATTCACATACATCCAAGATCACCACACCCCAACTTCAAGCAAGAAAATAAATCTTCCTCGACTGTGACAAATGTCTTGCTTGTTCAGTAGATGGCTGCCATCTATTTCTTGTCTACTTTGGTGGAACGCTAGACACCCCTGGAATACCTAACAGCTTTTGAAAACGTATGTAGTCAGGATGTGACAATCAGATAATTTGGATTGATGCATAAATTAAAAAAATATATAAGGGGATTGCTTTTTCTTCATTACATAAGATCTACTATGAACTGTACCACACGGTTTTGACCACCAGACTCCACTAGTCTGCACTGTGTTGATGTGTTGAAAAGTTTCAAGCAATAAAGGATGTTTTATACATTTGGGAGGGAAGTTTAATTGATTCAGATAGTTCATTTTGTCATCACTACCCAATGCTAAATGACTGGCACCTTACAGGCTCTTACAACTCAGACAAGACTGCCCTCTTTCACTGTTTTCACTCAAAGTTAATTTATCCATTGATCACTGATGAATACAGGCACTGTATGTCTCATTATGCTATTTATTTGTTATATTTATCTAAAATAGAACTTTCTTTAAAAACAATCACCTTTATACAAAATTTTAATGGCCTCTCTGGATATAAAATTAATTGGCTAAAATCAAAAACCATCCCTTACCATAGCTGCTAGAAATATTTGATACCCACCCAAACTAAAGGTTTGTACTTATTTTGGTACTATAATCCACCCACCATACCTAACATTTCATGAAAGTCCATAAGCACTGTATGCAACATTCACCATGACTAGGAAAAATAAAATCATATGAAAGTCTCTCTACATCGGCAGATATCTATTTTGAAGATGAATGCATAGACCACACAGACATCATTATTTGGTGTATACTGAGAAGGACCATTAGAGTACTGCTTTAAAATTCTCAGATAAAACATCTAGTTCACTGAGAGTGTGAAGACTGGTACAGCAAACTATGTGCAGCACACATAAAGCAGACAAAGCTGTGCGTTTCTGGAATAATTATCATATAATGTGGAAGCCTGAGGTTTACCACTTCTGTGTAATGTGCTGTATGCCCAGTAGAATATGAACAGCATATTTAGCTGCAGAAAGTTGCAAAACAGTTGTTCAGAAATTAATTTGTGTAATATCAGTTTGAAGATTCATATTTTATGTTCTAATATTCAATTAAAAGACTGATATGTAATTTAAACAATCTATATTTACAAAGTGCATATCTATGGAAAGTGCACCTGATAAAATGTCCAGTAGGTGTAGGAATAAGCTGGATGTACCTAATAAATATAATTATTACTATACCACTTATTGTCTGCTTGTGCTTTGAAGGTGGGATGACTGAAAGTTCCACAAAGGCGGACCCCACCAGGCGATCCAACTTGTGAGGCCGCATCTGCTTCTCTTTACTAAAGGATACCCACAGCTGCACTTCTAGCCTCTCCTCCTTCAGGTACCAGAGAAGCGACTGGCTCACTCTCAGCTCTATAGCCTGGGTGGCAGTGAATGCCACTGTAGCCATGCCCTCCCCCTCTTCACCATCTTCCAGTGTTGGGTGTCTCAGCTCAGAACAGAAGGCCTCCTGATCATACAGTTTGTATCTATAGTAACAATAGGTAGATCTCTGGAGCACTGTGTGACCTGGCAGCAGCAGGAAGTGGACAGGTATCCAGGCTTTGGGCAAAATGATAGAAAATGTCATTGTGCGTATTGTTTCTGAAGCAGTGTCCCCTTTCTCTTCATTCTCCCCGTCTTCCTCGCAGTCTCTCTCGATTTCACACCCCAGAATCCGTGCGGAACTGAGGACGCGCTCCCGGTCTGTGTAATGGCTGAAGCTTATAGAGAGCTCGAGCCCTCCAACTGAGGTTAAGCTGTGATGTAAAGACATACTTGGAGGGAGGGAGAGACCATACCAGCCAGATATGCCTAAAAAAAACACCAGGTTTTACTACTATTATGGTTAAAGTTTAAAGATTAAATATTAAAGTTCCTTACGCTGCACACTTCTCACCTGTTCTTTTATAAAGGAGGTCAGCTAGCCGAATTTTCACTGATCCCAGAATGATGTCTTCAGATCTTGATGCATTCATCACTGAATGAGAAGATTTGTTTAAGAATCAGTGATAAGCATGAAAAACATCTGATCAGTTTCCAGGTGGGCCGAAAGACGTAGTTTCACAAGAGCAGGATTGGATGGGGCAAGGGGAGGCTTGTCAATATTTTCATAGACAATTTTCTAAAATTTACCCGCTGCTATTTTAATTAATTAAAACACTCTGCACTCACCAAAAACTCTTTTCAGGACCATCAACTGTATAAAAAATTATTGGCATGTCCCCGTTCACTCCCATTCTAGAGAATGAATACAGCATGCAAAACACCTCCACCATGGTGTCAAATTTGTCACATTTCATTGTCAAAAATTTCAAAAGCTGGCTGGCTGAATGGAGGCTATATGGCAAGATAGCTATTGCTATTGCTATATGGTTAGGTAGCTAGCGCTGTTAAATTATCCTTTTCCTATGAAATCTCTTGATTTTTTAAATGTTTTTAATAGAAATAGCTAATAGTTTGTATTCATGTATGTGTTCAGAAAAGTTCAAATAAGTAGATATATGATGGTAAATTGTATGGTGAAGTTAACTGGTTTCAAGGCTGTCAGTCAGGTGTAGCCATGCCTTCTTACTTTATATTACAATAATGTTTTAAAAACTAATTTCTGGGGGGGAGAGGAAATATGCAGATATCAGCATAGGGAAAACTAACTGTCTGAAGTAGACACTATAGCTGGAAAGACAGTTTAAATGAGAAAAGTGACAAGGAATATAGACTGTTTTGTAGTGAAACACATGGGATGGGTGAAGCTAAAAATTATACTGCAGCCAGCCAGCATGGGCACTAGACCTGTGGTGCTTTCACTTTTTAGAATTGATGAGCTGTCCATTTTTATGCAGCTGATGGTTGGGATTATTAAGATGCTTAAAATTACATCCTGTGGCTTTCAGTGTTATGAACACTGCAGAGGTCATGTAATACTGCAATATTAATAAAGATCACTAATAAATGACAGCTAGCTCAACCAGTAGAGGCTGCTGCTGTCCTTACATTGCTCACCTTTGCATCTATCTCGGTTATAAACTGTGAAAATGGCGATAGCTTCCTGTAGCACCTCAGCTAGACTCACAATCTCTCCGCTGTCCCTCTGTACCAGCAGCTGACAGCAAAACTCAGTGTGGTGCTCAAACTCTGGGCAAAAGCTCCTGGCTGCTATGCGTGTCCTCCTGCTCTCCTTCTCGGGCAGGAATGAGAGCTGCAATGTGATGAAGGAGTTAACTCCCACCTCTGAGTAGTACTGCAATCCTATAGCCCTGTGTGGAGAGACAAATCTGATGAACTATGGGAATACAGTCAAGAATTTTATCAAGGTCAGTATGAAGACTGTTAATTGTTATTGAAAATAATTATATCTTCTTCTAGACTCATATGAAGTCAAATAACTCACCGTGCTGCGGCCTGCAAGCCAGTTGCTCTGTGCACCTGCACGACCAAATTCACCATGCGGGAGGGCACAATACCATCCTTTAAACTATTTTCTCTCACTGGCCGGGTCTTGTACTGAACACTCACTTCAAGTAGACCTAAGAGCAAGTGCAACTGATATTATATAAGCTTATAAACTTAACAACCCCTGTCGTAAGTGTGGTGATTGATAGACATTTGCATAAGTTTATGCATCTCACAAAGGCTTTTAAACAGAATAAATTGAATAAGTAATGATTATGAATAGATTAAATTTAATTACAAAATTGTATTTTCATTCACATATTACTGCAAAGTTTAAACCTTTAAACATAATTCATATATTTTCTATCACAAGATTCAAACTTTGTCAAAATTTACAATCCTGGTTAATGTTACCAAATAAATAAACATACGCATGACAAAGAGAACATTTTGCATAATTTGAGAATATGCATTATCTGCTTATATATTCAAGAAATTCAGACTTTAAATACCAAGAAAGAATGTGGCAAAATCATTGCCATGTCAATTTTAAAACTTTAATAAGTTTATTCATTTCAATGATTTTAATAAAAAGCACATATAAATTTAATGTGACTTCAGAGGTCTTAGAGACCGCACTTTGAACAGGTGGCTCAAATGTTTGCATAGAAATGTATATTAATGAATGTGATGAAGAGTACCTGAGGGCTGTGTCTGGACATCAGCAGGCTTGTCAGAACTTGGCATAAGTGGGAGACAGAAAAGCTGTGCTTCCATTTGGCCTTGCCTCTGCATTGTTACCATGGCACACAGCTTGGCCATGGGCAGTAGTCCTCTAGCTACCAGCTGCTCACGTACATTTGGGTAATAATACCTGCCAATGTCAATGTCAAAACATTGTAGTAACACCATCTTTGTTCAGTAAACAGACTTCAGGGCAGAAGAATCTGGTGTGTATAATAGTGTAATTGTGCAAAATCCTTCTAACATTAGAAATGATGGTTTGTGTAGCATGCCACATGGAGGAGTATTCAAGGAGAACAGCATACGTTTCTGTACTTTCATGCATAAGTTTAGTACATATGATGTGCAAATACCTTTACTGATTGTTAGATCATTATGAACATACATTAACTGTATACAGTGCTCTCCAGTATTGTCACTTTTGTGAAAAACACAATATATAACAAGAACAAAACATCAGGTGATGTCGAGTGTTGCTATGTGTCCTTATTCAAACTGATCAATGCCTGGATCAGAATTGAAAATAAATGGCTCATACTTTATGTGAATTGTTTTTTTTTTTTGTGATTGCAGTTGTGATTCTTGAAATTATGAAATTTGATACATTGTTTCATAAACTTTATAATAACTCAAAGCTAATCAGGCAAATTTTTCTCTGCTTCTACACAGGCTAATTTAGACAGCTTGCGATGCAATTTGTTTCATTTGTTTATGCCTTGCACTGATGGAAAATGATTAGCTGACTGTTTAATTGTAAGAGCAGAAACAGATATATAGGTGTTCCTATAAAAGCTCAATTCAATTCAATTAAAAGACTCAAGAGGGAATCCATACTATATGCATATAAACATATTTACACACAGCTAATTACAGTATACACTACCAGTCAAAAGTTTGGACACACCTTCTAATTCAATGTTTTTCTTTGTTTTTATTACTTTAAAAGAGACTGGGTAATGATGGACTGTTGTTTCTCTTTACTTAGTTGAGCGGTTGTTCACGTAAAAGGTTATTAGTGGAATTTCTTTCCTTCTTAATGCATTTGAGACCAACAGTAAATAGTAAATGATAAAAATA
>JAQQZR010000003.1:12773181-12789935 GCA_030068235.1 Notoglanidium macrostoma | reverse complement strand
ATTCAGTATATGCCATATGTGTTGCTTCATAGTTTTGATGTATTCAGTAATGTTTTACAATGTAGAAAGCAAAAAAATAAATAAATAAAAACCTATGAAAAAAAGTAGGTGTGTCCAAACTTTTGACTGGTAGTGTATATCATTTATTTTGTTATAAGGATCAAATTCATCTTATTGATTCTGAGGTATTGAGCACACTATATATGATCATATAAAGGTCTTTAATCCATTTTAGTAATGTGCCAGTTCTCACCCATTGGTTAGTACCAATCAGGGAGTGTGAATTCTAGTATGACAACCAAGACGATTTGTAATGCATGGACTATGCAGGGTAATGAAATGTCCCTTGGTGTAGCACATTTTAATGTGAAATTCTTCCATTTAAAACTTGTTTTGAATATGTAATTTTTCCACAGCCATTCTATGGACAAACTGAGAGAGAAAATGCTAAGCTCTTTACCTGCACCACACTTCAAACTGAATTCCTCCTCCATTGCAGAAACCAAGACTGGCCAGAGAGCTGAGTAACAGTTTCTGCACTGGAACACCAGGAGGTGCCACTAGCACATGCGTCTCACAGTGGCCAAACAAAGGATCGGGCATGCACAGTGTAGTAGCAGTACGATATGACTTCAGATGTACATCTGAGTAAGAAGAAATAAAATAATATTTTATTTGAAGAAAAAAAAAAAAAAAAAGAAATGCAAAAATATATGAAAATTCCTCTTTAAATCTGGGTTCAATGTTAATACCATTTTTTCCATTAAAAAATTCTCACATGATACCAACGTTCCTGTCCTGTTTAGTAGGATGTAGTGCTGGGCGATATGACCAAAAATGTGTTTCACAATATTTTTTGGTTAAGATTTTGACAGTTGCATGGTATATAATGGTATTTGTTTATTTATTAAATTTTGGTCTGTGGTAGCTCAGTGGTTAAGGCCTAGTGATCGGAAGGTCATGAGTTCAAATCCCAGCACCTCCAAGCTGCCACTGCTGCTTAACCTTCATTGCTCACTTGTATAAAAATAAGATGTATGTAAGTCGCTCTGGAGAAGGGCGTCTGCCAAATGACATAAATGTAAAATATAGGTTTGTGCCTGAATCTACAGTCAGGAGTAAATAGGATTACCATTTTATCATGTATATAATGAAGGCTTTCATTACATGAAATGACACAATATATGAGGGATGAAATAGTTGCATAATGAAAATAATTTTTTTATTTGTGCAAACTGCAACATAAAAACATCAGAACTTAAAATAGATATTCTAACAACTTTAACATCCAGAAATCTGCCCTAGTGTACCAGGAGAACTGGTATACCACCCAGCACTAGTAGGATGCTAAGAAACCTCTATAAGCTGACATTCATGATTAGATCACAGTAGAATGTTTGGTTGAAGCATTAATTGGAACTGATAAGCTACAGATGCTTACCGCTTTCCACAATATGTGGGTCGACATCTTGCCAGGCCTTCTCCTGAGTTGGAAATGAGTACTGGATATAACAATCTGCTTCTCCCCAGATAGTAGACTGCAGTGGAGTTAATCCCTTTAGTCTCTCAACCCGTACCAAAAACACATGCTCATCAATTGCCTGAGCAGAGGAAGGAGCATTAACCTGCACAAAGAAAAAGTGAAACTCAACTTGACTCTTGATGCTTTCAGAAATTTGTTTTCCACTACCGCCTCATTATACGAAACTGTCAAGACGCCGTCCTCAATGCAACACACAGGAACACCTTTGTTAATACAAATAAAGCCAACAAATAAAATGAAATCCTTCTTGCCTTTTATAGTTTACAGTTAGTATTATAGAATGGTGGCAAAAGGCAGAGGGCTGGCAAATCGAAGACCTGGGTTCGCGTCCCCATTTGGTATATATTATTTAGGGAAAGTAACACATTTAAAATTAGCCAGCCTATACTGATATTTTGCCTAACCCACTGCTGGTAAAACCATTATGGGTAATGTTATGGATTGACCGAGGTTTTGTAATAAAGCAAATGTTAGGGCGTAGCATTACTTGGACCGATTCAGGCCCAATTCCATCTATCTTACTAAAAGTTAGGGTCTTGAGCCTTCGCTCCGTGGCTTTAATATGCTTACTGTCCACAAAGGGCAGAGTGCACATACACTCATCACTTTTACAAACAGACAGAGTTAGACAAAATATCAGTACAGTATTACAAATTTTTTAATGAGTTAATTTCAGCAAGACTTTCCCCAAATAATATTGTCCACACAGTGACACAAACCCAGATCCTTCACCATTACACTACATATAGCCTTCACAGCCACTTGTAAGATGATGCCACCATTTTTTTAAAAAAAAAAGAACAATTTAGAAATGTGACAAATTGTGACTTCAGATTGCCATAACACCATTTTGTGTGAACATAAAACATACAAGAATGGTGAAAACACACATGTAATACAAAATGTAAATGTAAAATAAAAAATACTATCCACAACTTTGGCCTTAATTTTTAAAATTAGGCTATCAGTCAAAAGTTAGGAAACACCTCATCACAGAAGGGTTTCCCTCGTTTTACTACTAGTATTACATACTACTACGGTGGTGCAGTGGTTAGTACTGTCGCCTCACAGCAAGAAGGTCCTGGGTTTGATCCCCGGGTCACCCAGGGTGCCTTTCTGTGTGGAGTTTGCATGTTCTCCCCGTGCATGCGTGGGTTTCCTCCGGGTGCTCCGGTTTTCTCCCACAATCCAAAGACATGCAGATTAGGTCAACTGGCTACACTAAATTGCCATAGGTGTGAATGTGAGCGTGTGTGGTTGTTTGTCTGTGTTGGACTGGTGACCTGTCCAGGGTGTACCCCGCCTCACACCCAAAATGACTGCTGGGATTGGCTCCAGCTTCCACGCGACCCAGACGGATAAAGCGGTATAGATAATGGATGGACATTTAACAGCACATATAGAATTATGAGGTCCAAGAAATGAATTAAACAAAATAATTTTACATTTTAAATTCTTAGTATTCCTGGTAACCCTTTGCATACTACATACATCCTCATCCATTTTTATGAGGGAGGTTCATTCAGGAGGCTTTTCTTAAATTTCTCAAATAGGCTGATATGATATGATAAAATAAATGTGCTGCAATACTGACAAAAAAAACTAAAAAAATAAATAAATAAATAAATAAAATAAAGGAAAATTCCTAAAATCCATTACGCTGTGAACATCCAGAATTAGACTGTGACACATGCTTTTAAACATAAAAAAACCCAGACCTTTACATCTTCCATGGGTCTGTGGTCTAGCAAGTGGACTGGTCTGGACAGCTGAGACACAGAGCTTGATTCCTCGTCTCTTATGCGTTGCACAGCAGTGATCTGCTGGGACGTGCCCATGGCCAAAAACACCCTCAGACTCCCACGTGTTCCACCACTGAAAATGTCCACTATGGGCATATAGCAATCTACTGCCACTACTGGATACGGTGTCTGCAGATGCAGCTGGCAAATTCTGGGGTCTCTGTAAAAATAATCAGGATGTATTATTAACCACTTATGATTGTGGATTTCACAAAACTGTATTTAAAAAAAATATTTTTTTTCCTCATTCATAGTTGTCCAGGGGAAAAGTCAGTTCAACACAAAAAAGACAAAGAAACTGTATTGACATTCGCAAAGATTTTCATTTGGTACGTAACTGTGTTTAAACTGAATGATGTGTGATTGAGCTACTTGCTACATATCCCACTGTCTACTGGCATTTGTACTACACACATCGCTCTGAGTGCTACGACTGATATTATTTTCAGTAGATGGATTAAATAGCATGCACAGATGACATATAATCTTTTTTTTCCATCATCACGCACGTGGCTGTTCTTTCTTCAGGCCTGATATAGACACACATCCGAGTGCTCAAGAACATCAAGTGCCAAAGGTTCTGCTTTTATAACACTTCTTGATGATTAACTAATCTTGTGCATGTCATCAGTAACACCTGGCTGATAATTACTCTCCTAATTGTGGAAGTAGGAAGGGTGTGCTTATTTTTTCACATCTGGTTTCTGAATGCTGTTTAACTTTCTTTTGGGGGGGAATGACAAAACATAGAACTGGAGCTAAGGATATTATGATTTGTCCACCACTTTCAAAAAACATCATCTCTGAACTATATTGGGTGATTATGGACAAGATAGTCAACATGTCCTGTACTGAGAATAAAAACTCACCCATCACTTATTATGCACTTATAATGGAAGCCTAAGTGCACTTGTTAGGGTCATCAATAAAATATCTTCATGAAACAAAAACATTTTTATAGAACACTTTCATTAATTCTTTAATCAATTAAACTTCCATATAGTAAACATAGCAAACAGTCAGTACTTGAAGTTGAGGTGTTGGAAGATGGAAAAATGGGCAAGAGAAAGGATTTGAGTGACTTTGACAAGGGCCAAATTGTGATGGCTAGATGACTGGGTACGAGCATCTCCAAAATGGTAGGTCTTGTGGAATGTTCTTGGTATGCAGTGGTTAGTACCAACCAAAAGAGGTCAAGGGAAGGATAATTGGTTAACCGGCAACAGGGTCATGGGTGTCCAAGGCTCACTGATGCGCGTGGGGAACAAAGGCTTGGAGCCAGATACCACAGCACACCTTCAGAGATCTTGTGGAGTCCATGACTTGACGAGTCAGAGATGTTTTGGTGGCACAAGGGGGACTTACAGAATATTAGGCAGGTGGTTTTAATGTTATCTTAAAACTTAGAACCAACACTAAGTAGGTGCAACGTCAATGGTGAAAAAAAAAATGAATGTAGCATTTCGGTTTGAGCATGTGCAACAATACCTAGCACATTTTAACAGTTCATAGTTAGGTTTAATGATGAATGCCAGTTGTTGTGTTACATCTGAGAGAAACATGTTCTCACTTATGTTATAGCTGCAATAAACAATCATTCACTTGCCATACTCTCTCTCTCGCTCTCTCACAGACAGGCACACACACAAAAAAACCCATAGCCCATCCTTTTAGCAAGTAACTGGAAAGCATAAACTCCATTGTCCTGCAGACTTTCCTGAACTGTGAAATTGAGCTGCTGAGCTGCGAACAACTGAGACTCCTTCCATAAATGTTATATACATACCTCTTTAAAAAGTGTCACTGCATCAAGGATTATATGTTTGACTTTGTTGAAAAACACATTTTAATAAGTACATTTATACATGATTCTGCAAACACACACACCTCACATGGATTAAAGGAGAGAGGAGATGTAAAATTGAATAGTGTGTGTGGGTGTGTGCGTGTTTCTTTGTTATTATGTTGTTGCAGTGTTATGGTTTACAACTTGTTTTGTATATTCGAGAATGCCGTACTTCCTGTTTACTTAGTATCATGCCATTGATTGGCTTGAAATGGTAGAAACATCATTAAAAGGACAATATTTTGATAAAGGATTGCCTTACACACTACTATTTAAGTTGCGCCTTAAGAGATCGTGGTGCATCCGAAATTGAGGGCGGTGGTAGTTTGAAACTAGCTACCCTGAACGCATGATTAAGATGGACTTTACACCCAAATGTACTATAGAACTTATGCTCTGCTGGTCCAACCAGCCACTGGTTCATTAAACAGCTGAGCAGCTAATGTGCTGCTTGTTAAGAGAAATTATTTTGAGGAGCAGAAAACTGTTCTTGCCATAGCAAAAAAGTAATACGAGTTTTCAAGAAAGATATAAACCCAGGCCAGAACTTATTTACTGTTGGGCTTTGCAATAGAATTTCCCTTAAAATGATCAATGTAGCTTTATACAAATGGGATGCAAAGGGGGATGTTAATTTGCCAATCCAAAGCAAATCCACACCAATATCATAGAAAAAGCAAATGCCTGGACAAAGAGAGAGACAGCACAATTTTCCATTAGTGTTATATTGTTGCATATCTGAATTTACTGTTTGTAGTTTTGAGTAAATTGGTTTTCTGTTCTTTTTTTAGTACAGGGCAAGGTCTTGAAATTCAAGGGCTGTAGTAATTGCCCATATGCTTCAGACACACTGCATATGCTGGAGTAATCATTTGAGTTAACTGCCATAATAAACTTGAGACCAACCTGAATGACATATAAAACTGGTGCAGCGGTAGTTTGACCAGTCCAAGGAGTTTATCATTACGTGCAGAGCATGCTCTGAGCCAAACCTCTATGACCATTACATTATTGTTCATCCTCTCTAATAGTTTGGAAGTGAGAGACACTGGTGCCACCTGCAGAACACACAGACACGCACATCAGCAAACCAGTTCACCATCTACATTTGAAAATTTATTTTCTAATTTTCTTTCCAAGAATACAGACTCTACCTCAGTGCACTTACTTGAACCAAGCTGAATGTTGGGTGTATCTGACCCCAGCTGACCACAGACCGAATCGTCACTTCAGATGCAAAGAGTTTAGAGTTTAAGTAGACATTAGGCTGCAAAGGTGTGCAATTGAAATCTTTTCCATCTGGCACCATGAGCAGGGTGTGGAACAAAATATCACTCTCTTCCTCTTCTGTGAGTTGAGCAGGTTTATGCAGAAAGTTTTGGGCTCTCTGTAGTGAAACAGACTTGGCCTCAGGCATCTGGATGTTTGGGGATGAATGCACTGCCATGGGTGAGGTGTCTCTCTTGTGAGAACTTTTATTAACTTGTGGAAATTCAGTAGTGTCTCCATCATCTGGTTGCCCAATAGAGATGTCTGCTTTCAGTGGAGATGTACCTGCACTTGCTGCCATTTTCCCTAACCTGCTTTTGGAAGTGAAGTCTTTCTTGTTTGAATCTAGTTCAAAGGAGACCTTCAGGGGCATAAAAATGACTTCACTGTTATATTATTCATCCATATACATGTATACAATATGACCTCATTCCTACAGGACAATAGATGATTTCTGCACACAGGAGAGTATCAAGTGTAAACAGTTTAACAAGTATACATACTTATCTAAACAGAGCTTCAGTAGCAGCTCCAAAATAAGCTTGATTAATTGTGCATACTAGAGCAGATTGTCATTATGTAAATGGGAGGAGATCCTTCAAAGGTCCTCCAAAAGTCAGATTTGAAAGGTTTGTTACCTTGAGAGGCCCAATGTTCTGATTTGTGAAGTCTCCGTCAAGTCTTTTGACAGAAAGTGAAGCGGTGATACTCAGCCCATCACTCTGAAGCAAAGTGCATAAGGGGAATAGAGCCATCCCTATAGGAACAGGCTAGAACAGAGAGAGGGCTTAAAGTGAGACTCCTTATATTTTACCAGCTGATATAATTTCTTCTCTAAATGCTGAAAGATTAGAGATACCCATATTTACTTTCTTTTGATGACTCTTCCTCAAGTAGACTGTAAAGCTAAGGTTTGTGTCCCACCATTGTTTAATAGTGGGGCCACTGAAGTGCACTGAAAAGACACTCCGATGCTGAAATTTAACCACTGAGAAAAGAAAGAAAATGACACTTTGTACCAGTTTATTATTTTCAGTCAACTCTGTTTTTTTTTTTTTTTGTATTTATGAGATATTACCACTCACCTCCACCCACAACTTTATTGGAGACAACTCTTGTGACCTCTACAGGCATTGCTTTCCCAGCATCATTATTAGCTGATGGTAATGGAAAAAGGTATTCAACAAAATATGAACTGGAAAAGAAATATGATGAAAATACTGGTTAATGCATACAATAATCATTTCTAATCACTGCATACTAATATTTTTTTAATAATTGAATTTGGGCCATACCATTTCTTTGTTGTGAGAGGCATATGTAGTCTTCCTTTCCCTGAGTGCTTCCTTGGTATATTAGAGGTATTGTCTGTGGGAACTGATAATTGAATGACTATAACTCTAGCTAAATTGATGCTTCCAAGAAGTGAAATCCTATCCACACTTAGCGCATGGAAGGAATTCTTGCATCCTCCATGTGGCAGGACATCCAAATCTAGCCTTTAAAGATGTACAGGAAATAGGAACAAGCTGCAATTAATAGTTTGTGTAGTGAAATTCCTCTCACTGTCATTATGTCAAGATTGCAAAAAAATCTAAACAAACAAACAAAACCAAACCTTTATTAACCACAGAGCATTTTGCCAATTGGCTAACTGATGCTGTGAATGAATGCTCATCTAAATGTTTACCTGGCATTTTCTTCCAATCTCTTTTGCTGCTCATGTTCATCATCTCCTGCACCCAAACAGCCGTCATTTATCTGAAACCAGAAAACCCACATAAAACAAAGCATGTCCGAATTAAAATGGTGCTTGTAGTATGTTAGTACAGTTCAGACAGAATACAAATGAGCAGTTGAGAGTTGCAAGCCTTGTTGAAAGCAGCTTAGGGGTGCTGGGTGAATCTGAACTCAGGACCTTGGGGTTATTAGCCCAAGTGCCTTAACCACCCGAGCTACCACACAGAACTTACTGAAGCCCTGTAGAGCATGTTCTCCAGCAGACTCTGTTCATATTTCAGATCACTGAGCTCACTATCCATTAGCACACTGCTGCACCCAGAGAGAGAGCCTGGAAGTGAAACTTCTCCATCCCATAAAGCAAGCATGGATCCATTAACACTGAAAACATAGAATTTACAATGCATCTAAATGTATGAACATTGTAAATACCATAAGACTTAAACAGGTTATGAAATGACATGACTTGAACATGTCTTACCACAAACCATATCCAAAACACAAATCCAAAACTGTGCAAACATTACAAATTATACCTTAAAGTATAACTCCAGTATAAAGTATAACTATTTTTCCAAGTCTACCTAGGTCATTATACAGTCATTCAACCTAGTTTGCCTGTAGTGATCAAATAAAGGTAAGCACATCGACTCACAACTCCCTTGAAACAAGTCGAAAGGCACTCATTAGTGCAATCAAAATATTTATGTGAAGGACATCTTTAAAAATATTTAGTTAATTCCTCAACAAACAAAATGTGTATAGTAAACTATTAGTCTAATTTCAGAGAATAGATTTTGAGGCTCTACAGTGCCAAAGTTGTTTTGTGGATCTGATCACATGGATACAACAAAGTCATCAGTCATAGTTCTGAAATGTCACTGTATGTATATTTTAGATCTTTTTTATTTATTTATAAATTTTTTTTAGATGTTTACAGTAGGAGCTTAAGTGCTCCTAGGGGAGCATACAAAGCAAGTTATTTGCTCAGTACAATAAAAAGTGTTGATATTGTCTATGATAAGTGCTACAGATTCAATTCAGTTTTATTTGTATATAGCACTAATAACAATGGACATGTTCACAAAGGAGGTTTAATTGCTTTACTTGCTTAATTAGCAATTGCAGTCCTAAAGTTATTATAGGAAAAAACTGTTTGTGGCCATCCTCAGCAGCACCGAAGTGATGTGAACACCAACTAGAAATAAAGCATAAGAATTTATCAGGCAGGTCCAGCGAGCGGAAGGGGTCAGGATCATTGATATCTCAGGAGTAACATGAGTAGCTCAGATGCAGTACAAAGAGCCAGGCTTAAAAAACATTCCTTGAACTGAATAAAAATGTGATCTTTAATACCTCTCCAGAACCTGTTCTACAGATGTGTCATGCATATCTGGCCTGCTGAGTTCATGGACCTGAGTCAAGTGCTGAATATCTGAGTGGAGGATGTCCTGCATCAGCTGCTCTGATGATGAAACTAGTCTTGGCATTGGCCTTGAAAAAATAAAAAAAGAAAGAAAAATGAAAAAAAAGGTGAAAAAACAAAACACATTAACAGCCACAGTCTGACAAGACATTATCTAGACCATTTATCCACACTCAAGAATTACTGGCACCAAACAAAAAAGCAAAAATTACTGTAAAAAATAAACATTAAATACAATAAACTTACATTCTCTTTTAAAAATGGCCCTAATTTGTGCTTAATATTTTTTATATTCCTTACCTGCTTTGTGCAAGTCACCAAACATCAGCTGAAAATTTGTGCAAGGGATTTTACACACGTGGAAACTTATTAGTTATATTAGTTCTGTCAAATTAAAAAAATTTAAATAAAGAAAATCTAATTTTTTCTTTATTTAAATTTTTTTAATTTGACAGATATTAAATATTAAGCACAAATTAGGGCCATTTAAAAAAATTTCTCATGAATGACCAGTTGGAAATTTGCCAAGAATTAAAAACATGAGCACACTGTCCAAGCACACAGCGAGGCAGATGGTGAAGGAGGAATGAAATACCAAAGATTGCCATTTTATAATTGCACAGTTTATCTTAAAGTTAATTTTCATAGCAATAAGCTGTTTGGAAGCCCTGCAGGACAGTATGTCACAAAGAACAATTTTACCATGCATCATTAGAATTGGCATTGTGTGTCATGCTCAGAAGGGACCAAAAAACATCTTCTCCAAAAGGGGTATGCATCCAAAATAAAGCCCCTGACATCCTTTCCTAAATTTGGTGTTTGATCAACTGATTTTTAAGCCAGTGGTTCAGGGGCTCAAGTGAAGAACAAGATAATGAGCCAAGCATATTTCCAAATCACTACAGAAATGGTTAAAGAAAAACAAAATGTACTAAATGGAGGAAACCAGAATTGTTAGACATGACAAAAGAAGACTCAATGTCTATTCTCTCCAAGGTAGGCAGAACAAAATATTAATTGTAAGTGTGCCAATAATTTTAAAACATCCTAAAACTTTCACGTTTTATATTTTGTGAGCACAAAATATCAGTTATTGGTTTATTTGCTTAACTGTTGTGTTTTCTTGAATAGTGCCAGTAATTCTGGAGGACACTGCATAAACATTTCAAAGAAGACATTCAGCATACATTAAAGGACAGGCTCTGGTGTCATCTATTGGTATGTGCAGGGGAGTGTCCTTTAGACCCATGTCAGAATCAATATCAGACTGCAATGCAGAAACCACCATGGCATTTCTAAGCTTGCTACCACGCTCAAGAATAACTAGGTGGGAACAAAGCAGAGATCATTAAATTAATTTTCAAATGGTCATTAAATTAATATGAAAAGCACTTTTTTGTAATTTCATACAAATGCAAAAGAATGTAATGAAATAAATATCTTGCATTTGCACCCTACCAGTAAGTAGGTCCACTGATCCTGAGGGAATGTATGCATCTCGTTCATCACTTTTATCCTGCAAATTACTACTTACTGAAGCTCCCATTCCAGCATTAGATACAACAGAAGGTGGTTTTCCCCTCTCTTGAAAGTATAAGTGGTCCTTTCCTCTAATAAAAACATAGAAGTACAAGAAGTACAACCATTTAATTCTGGGAAAACAGTTCTTTATTTACTCAAAATGAGAAAACAAAAGTACATGATGGTGATTTACGCTCAAACATTATTCCAGCTCAAAGCATTATTCAAAAAGAAAATAAAACACACATTGGTGTGCCCCTTGAGTTTATTCCAGGATCTAATTCAGTTCCTCCAATTTTTGAACCAAAGTGGGATGAAGATGGCAGCACCGTATTATGGTCAGATTTGGGCCCTGGAGCAGAAACCGCTGTGTCAGTGCTCATATCTACAGTTGGTACTGAGCTGCTTCTGTCATAAGTTTCTGTCAGTGGCTCTAAAGCCAGTGTGGCCTATTGTGAGAAAACAAAAAAAATTAAAAGTTTATAAAACAGGCATTATAATTTAGATTACAATTTAGATAAAACAGATTTAGGCCAAAAAGTTAAAAGCATATGGATAACCGACCATCACACCCATATGTGAGTGAGACCAACTCCATATTAATGCCCATTTTCTTGGAATGGTATGTTCAACAACTACCTATGGGTGTAATGGTCAGATGTCCACACATTTTTGGCCATATAGTGTAATGTAGCAGGGATCATCTAAAATTGGATGTTCTATATTACTCACCTGTAGCTCACCAAGCTTTTCAGACACTGGTGACACTAGTGTAAAACACCCATTAATGAAATGAGAAAGGGACAATTTAGCAATCCCAGCTATATGAACTCGTGCAATGGGTAAGTGATCAGGTTTTGTAAGAACATCCAGCACCAGTGAGCCCATATCTGTGAAGAACATAAGGCATAAAAAATTATGCACAAGAAAACAGTGAACTAAACCATAAAAAGCAGACTATAAGCAACTATACACATATCAAATGTAGAGATGGGATGTTCCATATTGGCGCTTCGACTTTGTGTCAACCTTCCGAAACACAGGCGTATCGAAACACTGCTCACTGCTCTGAAGTGTGGTTCTAAACGCCCATGTCGCGTGACCACGGGTCAGCAAAACTTCAGCACCTTTCATTCGTGTGACAGGGGGATTAGGTAAGTGAGGAAGGTGAAGTAAGGACCAGTGGTACTTTAACGGGTTAGGATTGTGGTGTTCTTGCACGGAAGGTCAGGGATACGAGCCTCAGCACTGCAAGGGTTAGCTGTTCCTGATTTTCCTATGGAGCTTCATTTTCCATAAGCACAATTAGCTACATTCACTGAAACTTCAATTCTCCATATAGGAAATATGTTCCACAAAGAAGCTTGTTAATGAGGCCTTACACGTCATAGGTTACAAAGTACACCCAAGCTCACAAAACCCATGTGGTTATTTATCCCAATAAACATAGCAGCCTTTTGTCACTAGCTATTATCTTTCTAAATGTCATGTCTTTCACATGAAACTGAAATACCAATGCAACATAAATAGCCTCACAGATATTAATAAACACAACAGATAAAAGAAATACTTCATTACAGTCTTAGTTTGCTCTCTCTGACAATATGAAAGATTTTGTATATTTGTTTGTTGTATGGTGATTTATCTTTAATAGGCTATGCACCAATCATATGCATTGATACCCTGGCATAATTTGCAATTTTTAAGTAGCTGTTTCACTGGATATTGTTTCACAGAATAGCATTATCAAGATGAGAAAAGCAAAAGTGGCCAGTGGGTGTCATTGTGGAGATGGGTGTCGGAAAACAAGTCCTTGAAACAATTGCTTCAAACGTTTTAGTGTTTCATATAGCCTCGCTTTGGCCACCACTAATTAAATGTAGAAAGTATGAAGAAGGGGTAGGCAATATGGCAGCAACAGCATATCACAAAAACAAACAAAAATATTTAGTTTTAATTAACATTGTACCAGCAAAAATATAGTACTATATTTAAAAATGTCAAGGAGAAGATTGCTTCAATCAGCTAACAATGACAGTATTAGTGGAGCAATATTATAAAGGTAATAGCATTATCCACAATACTGTCAGAAAAGTATAATGAGACATCCTTTGTCACAATATCAACATTCTTATTTGTCATGTCTTATTACATGGCCCCAATATAAGGGTTTAACATCTTACTGTGATTGGTGTTGCAAAAATCTTAAAGTTATTACCTGTTAAATATGAAGTCAACTGCTTTGGACCACATCTAACTGGAAATCTGGTTGTGGATTTCACATCCTTCTCCCTGTCTGGGGATCCACCACTGGGACAGAACAAAGTGCCAGTGGTCGTCTCACCCCACCATCGCAATCGGATCAGGGTCAGTGGCGGAGGCTTGGCTATCGTCCACAGCACTCTGCTTACCGTGACTCTAAGGAAATATCGCGCATGGCCCTCCACAAGAGGAGGAATGCTTGTCGAAGGGGACACATCACTGACAACTGGCAAAGAAAAAAAAAAAGATATTTTGAAAGGGAAAAGTAAAAATTTGTGTTGCATGCAGAGCATAGGTTTTAGTCAGTTTGGTGGTGTATTAACTGTGGTGTTTTCATTAATAATGTCAACGAGACACAATCAGATTGGGAAATAAAAAATAAACTCAGCATTTTGAAGCATTCTTGTTTGTTTTGTATATTTTTGCTGTGTAAACACCATTCCATTCTATCATCCGATTACTTTTTTTTTTTTTAATGCTATTTATTATGGTGCTCATGAAAAAAAAATCCACAACTTGCTACTACCTATATATTTAACCTGTATTCTGTTCGAAACAGTCGAATCCACTGCTTACATACCTGGGACACCTATTTATCCATTCGCAACTACAACAAATAGTAAGTATTTGGAGCACAACATATGAAATACTAGTACGTTTTTTAATTAACATTAATTTTTAATTTTGTTATTCATAATACAGATAAATATTTTATAAGCTCGAGAAATTACATCAATATAACAATTTATTTCACTCCCCCTCCCGAAAAGTCCAGAATGGTCTGACCCGCTACCAGCTGTCAAAACAGGCCGAGCTGCTCAGCTCATTAGTTATTGTCCAGGTTTAATATTACTTGACTAAAAGGATCGTATCAACAATTAAGATTTTCTATTTACCTTGCTGTGCTTTTTTTTTCTTCAAAACTGCTTATATACGATCTAGCATTATTAGTGCTAATTCAAATATTTCCTTTCTACCCTCATTTACCAGCTGGCAAAGATAATCTACCAGCTCAGATTTAGGAGGGGTCGTTAGCTAGCAAGTTGACAACTAGCTAAACTCGAATCCCAAGCGGTTATTAGACAGATAATGCACTGCACTTTTACAGAAGCCCGTATTTCATATAAGTGTAGTTTGATCCAGAGTCGGGGTCCATTTGGGATTCAGTTTAAGTATCAGGATGGCGAACAGATTAACGATCAACTGTCAACAAAACTCAACAGCTCTTTTATCCCTGCGCCACTCTGTCCACAGGATATTAAGATCTAACCTACCTTTCTTTCTTTTACCTCCACACTTGGTAGATTTTACCGTTTTGTTCTTCATCCCTTTAATTTGTAAACTTATGTTTCAGAATATCATAGCCCTTTGACAACGTCTGTTTAGATAATGCAACTCGGCAACGAAACTCCTACTCACAACTGCCGCCTTCTACTTATTCTACTGACGGTGGGGAATCAATATCAACACCTTCCTTACCGCCACCTAGAGGGCGGCGGGCGAATTAATACTATAACCATATTACAGAACAGACCAAGTCATTGCATAAGCTTCAACAGTGTAGTAGACTTTTGTACTTGGCTTTTCGGTTCGTGTATCATCCGATCATTTAATTATTCCATTCAAACTGGCAAACGAAAACGAAATATGTTTTTTTTCGTCCATTTTATTATGTATCATAATAACCAACTGATTCAATTATGTTGACAGATCCAGTGACTTTGAAGAGCAATTACTTTAAAATTCTACAGTAAAAATTAATTGATCGTTATAATGAATATGGAGTAGGTCGCTGTGAACTGATCTGAGTGGGTTTGAGATTTGAAATGTCCCTTTTATTTCAGCAGTAAGATGAAGTAAAATATAAATATTTTGGTGTAGAGAGTTCCTCTGTGAAATGAGCTGCACTAGGGTGAATTCGGATAACCTGGGACAAGTTTTGCACTTATGACATCTGCATCTTATTCCGATATCTGTCTATCACATTAAATCAACACATCGTACCTTTCTGTAATCCCTAAGATGTTTTCTAACCACACAAGAAGAAATAATATAGACATCATACCCAGAAGAGACATGCCACAACTACTGTGTATATAAAGTCTTCTTTGTGCCAAAAAGAAAATATTCTAGCTCAATTTGCTAATCAGGGGCAGATCACTTTGTAATCTGGGACACTTGTGTTAGGCTTTAAAAAGCCTAAATCACCTTTCTTTCTTTCCTAACCAGTAATAATAATAGTAATTGGTTTTTAAAATGATGTTTTAGTGCAGTTGTTTTTATTTGCTTATTGCTTTAAAGTGTTTCATTAAACTTGATCGATGTTGCCATTTTTTTTTTAAATGTAAAAGATTATACAAACGTTTAGCCCATATACTCAGATACTGTGAACTGTGTGTTGGTTCTGTTGCTTGTTTATCTAAGATGATCATTTTGTAGAAAGAGTATTTGCTTTGGTTTTGTAGGAGCTAGAGGAAGCTCACTTTCAGCTTTCGTGTGTAAAAGCTACACCTCTGAAATTTATGTGCAGCTAGATTTACATAGTTTCAGGAAGAGCAGTTCTGGGAAGTTGCTGCTTGGTGGAAATCCCTGCATGGGTTAAACAGGCCAGCCATTAGAAAATTTTCCAATTTGGGCCCCGCATCCAGACCCGCTACAACAGCACTACCACCATTAGCTCTAATGCCTACATAGTCAATTTCAAATAAGCTCTTGGCCATGAGATGAGATGACTAGTAGATTTGAGCCCACTGAAGCTTATTATGCAAGTATGGACAGGCCTTGAGGTTGACAACTCACTAATAGAACACAGATGAGTCTCTGTCATCCAGTAATAACCATATAACTGGTTATATAACATACATCTAACTGGTCCAAAATTGCTTTTCTAAGTGACACATCAATATGGCACAGAAGTCAGGAATCATTTTACTCTTTACCCCATTTATCACCAGCTAGGACTGGACAGCTGCATGTAGTGTATCTCCATTCCCTTGGTCATTTCTGTGGACGTTCCACCAGAAGACAGCACCATTCTAGGGACCCAGGCTGCAGGTCAAAGGATAAATATAGTTGCAAGTGGCAGTGATGATCACCAGTTTAACACAGCACAAGAATTAAGAGTTTGTTTGTTTGATTGTTTTTAATAAGCATGCAAAAGCATGTTCAACTAACACTGCACAACAATTTTTTTGAAAAGTCTTGCTTCCTGAAAAGTTTTTGCTGATTGTGGCAGGTATGTACTGGGTATGCACAAATATAGTTTTGTTTTTACTGCATCATGTAGGAACTCTGAGAAATAAACATTTATATGTTTACTGACAATAACGTATTTAGTCACGTTTA
>JAQQZR010000003.1:12743037-12773081 GCA_030068235.1 Notoglanidium macrostoma | reverse complement strand
TAGTAATCCATATTATGTCAACAACCGCTCAACTAAGTAAAGAGAAACAACAGTCCATCATTACTTTTAGACATGAATTGTCTTTTAAATAATAAAAATAAAGAAAAAAACATTGAATTAGAAGGTGTGTCCCAACTTTTGACTGGTAGTGTACTTGGCTTTTGGACAGTATTTTGAAACTTGAAAAACTCATGCTGTATGTTTATAATTTGCACACATGCTTTCAGTACATATTATCATTAATATTTAATTATTTACATAGGTTTGCAATGGACAACCCTCTGGAAGGGAGGGATGCCCCCCCCCCCAGGATTTCCACCTATGATGATATCAGTAATTGGGTGTTAAAATTAGGCTGGTCAACATATATATATGTTTTTGTCCAGAGTCTCTATTATTTGGGGAAAACCCCATTACATCTGCAGGTAAAGCATTAAAAAATGAGATGCATTAGCATTTTACCACTTGCATTGGTAGATATTTCTGGTACAATCTATTGTATTTCATTAAGATGTATAATTTGTATTTAAATTCTTTATCTTGCTCATATCATTTTGCATTTTGTTTTATCATTTTTATTTCACAGTTGCAATTATATTGACATACTGTATGTTTTTCTGTAGATATGTGTACAGAGGAGTGTAACAGCAGTCATCATTTGCAATTGGTACATTTATCATCAGTGAGGTTGAATGTGACCATAATCCAGATTTTTGTGTTGCCATTCATCTACATCAACATGCTCATGCTTCTGACCTTTTCTAGGAAACAAGCCTTCAGGACTGAAACACGCTATATATTGTTTGCCCATACCTTATTTGTGGACTTGATTTTTCTTATCCTGACAGATTTTGTAGTAATTCTCTCATACAGCTATGTACTGATGCCCATGGCATTCTGTATTCCACTTTGCATGCTCATGGAGACACTTACAACATGTACACCGCTAACTATCACTGCAATGTGTGTGGAACGTTATGTGGCTATTTGCATGCCGTTGAGACACAGTGCTATCTCTACTGTTAGCAGGACAATTACAGCTATTTTTATCATTTGGATCATAAGCTCCCTAAAAACATTTGTGGATATGTTCATTCTTGTCACAACTGCCTCAAAAGAATATCTTTCTCAGTTTACCTTCTGTCATTATGAAATTATGATGCCAGAAAACTGGCACCGCTTAATGAGGGGTGTCATATATATTGTTCATTTTATAATAGTTTTACTTGTTGAGTTATTTTGCTATGTTATGATTGTGATCTCTGCCAGAGCAGCCTCTGTTGACAAGAAGTCAGCAGTCAAAGGTCTGCGCACCATCTCTTTACATTTGCTTCAGCTTACACTGTGTACAACTGAAATTATTTGTCCCTATATTGAAGCATTAATCATGGACCTAGATATTCAGTTATATTTGTCAGTCCGCTTTTTCAACTTCATAATGTTCAATCTCATCGCTAGGGCAGTCAGTCCACTTGTTTATGGCCTAAGAGATGAAAAGTTTCATGCTACCCTACTATTCTACATTAGATGTAGACAAAATCATATTTCATCTGAAAGCAGTCTCAAATGCAAAGCAATAATAGAATAGTAAATAAAAGAAACTTTACTAGTCTTAGATATTTTCTAAAATTGTTTTATTACATAGTTACATAGGTATTTACTTTGTAAATATATAATTATCTGGTTGTAAAGACAGAAGGTAATTTTATATTTTAGATTAAAGGAGATTTCAAGGACTTTAAGCAGTCCAAGGTTAGGTCTAAGTGGTTACCAAGAAACATACATGCAATTAATCTGTTTAGCTGTTTCTTTATAATCAAGTCAATTATTTAAATTTCTTCTTTTTTTTATTAAACCACTTCTTGATGTGAGTAAGAGTCCACCATGGCAAAAAGCCATGGCACCGGACCTGTCTTCCTTATGGTAAAAATGATCATAATCTCAAAAGAATATTTTTGTGCTAGTATTACTTGATTTGCATTTTTTTTTTTTGCTTTGATAGAGTAGATCACTCCGTTTTACTAATTTAACCAACACACTAAAAAATGAATTCTTGCACCACTGTTTCAACCAACCTGAAAACAGGACCCAAATCAAAGGATGATAAGCATGTTTCCACATAATTTTGGTATGTACAGTACATGTGTAGAACCATCAAGGTGTGCTATCAATCCTTGAGGATCTTATCATGCACAAAGACCTATAACTGCAACCAAATCAGGATCACAATTAACTGAAATCCTGCATTGCTAAATCATGCAGCATTATATAATTAGATTTTAAAACATTGAAATTTGAAGCAATTTGTACAAATAAATGTTTGAATATTATTTAGGAGTGTAACTTTTGTGAAAAATTCCAAAAAGGATTTCTTGGCAATATATGAATTACAGGAACATAATTTTGTACCCTTGCTAAATAAACAAACTTGGGGAAAAATAAATATTTTCTAAATATTTTTAAACCTTTGAAGTACTGCACACAACGCCATCACCATGTTAAGTAAGTATACTGTATATACTGTGTGAAGAATTGTCTTATTGTGTGATAGAGATAAATGGGCCTTTTGAAGGAATTGTATTACAACACTTCAGTTGATTCTACAAATGAAGTCCCTTCTGTAGACTGCACATATATCACAACTGAAGCATTTTAAATGATAATCCATTTATCAAGCTGCAGTCTATTAACTGTCATTTAAAAAATAAAAATAAAACAACATGACAAACTATAAAAAATGCTAGGATTTGTCACTTTATTCATCTTTGTTGAGCATCAGTCAAATACTTTCTATCAATTCAATTTGATTTATACAGCACTTTTAACAATGGACTTTGTGACAAAGTAGTTTTACAGAAATCCAAATATAGATTTAAATTTAAATCCCTGATGAGCAATCCATAGGTGATGGTGTCACGGCGTTCACGCCGTCGAGGCATGGTGAGACAGAAGTGCAAGTAGAGAGATGTGGGTAAGAGCTGTACAGTGTTTATTAATACACAATAGGCAGAAGTACAAACACGGCAGGCAAAAGAGTAATCCACAAAACAGTCTGGGGTCAAGCGATTGGCAAACAGAGTGGAACAGGTAATCCAAAAACAGTAATCGAAAATAGAAGGCAAAGTCCAAAACACATGAAAACAAGCATGGGAAGATATAAACGCTCAGAAATAGCACACGGGGCTAAACTAATGCTTCGCAACGCATGAGTGCATATGAGTGTCCCTGCATCCCTCTGATTGGCCTAATGGCTGGGAGCAGGTGCTCACAATAACTGTAGTCCGTGTGGTCTCCCTCAGAATGCGTAAGTTCGTGCTTCCGCTTTGAGCGTGATGGAGATGGAGGAGTGAGTTCTGCAGGGACGGGAGCGGACTCTGTGACTTGCGCGGGAACAGGAGCAGGCTCTGTGACTTGCACGGGAACAGGAGCAGGCTCTGTGATTGCGTGGGAACAGACGCTGTGACTGGAACTGGAACCGAAACAGGAACAAGTTCCGTGACTGTGACTGGAACTGGAACTGGTTCCATGACTTTGCCAGTCTCTGTGATGTTTGGAAGAACAATCTCTATGATTTTTTGAGGAACAGTCTCCGTGATCTCAACGGGAACAGTCTCTAAGAATTGAGTTTTATCTGTTACTGGAACCTTGAGAGGAACAAAAGTCAGAAAGAAGGGAACCCATCCTCTTCTATGTGACACTTTTGTTTTTAGGTTTAGGTTTATAGTGTCCAAGTAAAGGTATCCACTGAATCATGAGGACTTGAGCATAAACTATTTTCATTAAGTGCAATCATTAAGCTATCAAAATGAGGCCATCCACAGCCAGCTGTAGGGTATCTGTGTGTTACCGTCCTCAATAACCTTTCCATGAACAGCCAATCTTAAGCTGCAGGAAGTGGCTCTCTTAAGAAGGGTCCAACAAAAAGTAGTAGAGCATCAGAATGGGCCAGGAAGGATGGAGGGCAGATAGACTCAGGATTACTGGCATCTCATTGGAATGTAACACCTGTGACATAATACAAGAACATTTTCTTGTAGGTTTCAATTCAAAGTTGCATCATGCAAGTAAAAGCTGCCAATTACATATCATACACAACAAAAAACAAGAAAAATAATTGAGGTTGCTGGAGTAGCTTAAAATAACTTTTTTTTAACCCCCTTGTTCCTTTATCCTGTTATAATACTGTTTTTCATTGTTATTTTTATGTTTATTTCTACCTGTTTTTGGTGAGTGGTTGAGTGTTATAGAATTGAATGTTGTGGTTCAAAGTGTGGTCGCAGGTCATCATCAGCCAATAGAATCAGATTTTACTGGACATCTCCCCATATATGTATTATACAACATTACATACAGACAACATTAGAGTTAGTGCAGCCCACAACAATTGCACATGTTAGAATTGAGATTTGGAGGGAGACTGAGCACAGACATATTCACATGAAAACTCCAAACATCTTTTCAGCACACAAGGTATTGTTTTGATGTAGAATAACATGCAAAAAGCTGCATAACCATAAGTGCATGGACAACCCACTTTTTATACTAACTTGCTGCTATTTGGCCCACCCTGTTAGTTAACAGGATCGGCACAAATGTGTTCTAGAGAGAACTCAAACTGGAGTATTAGGAATCATCATCAATGTGTCATACTTGGAAAAACTTAGCAGAGACAATTACTAGTGTATAAACTAAAGCATAAGCTTTATTAATGAACTGGCAAACAAAACAGGGGAGTTTAACCAGAAAATATAGAGTAAAGATAATGCACAGAACAAAAGTAATAAACAAAAATTATGCAAGCAACCAAGAAGACTTGGGAAGAAGCAAAAAGCAATACAAACTGGGGTGTTTAGGTGTGTGAAGCATCAAATCAAATCAAATCAAATCAAATCAAATCAAATCACTTTATTGTCATATCACGTTACTGGTACATTGGTACAGTACATGTGAGTGAAATTCTTGTGTGCAAGCTTATAAGAAATAAATATGCATATAAATAGATATGCACATGAATAAGTATGAATACAAAGTGTATGTATTCATATATATATATATATATATATATATATGTGTATATATGTGTGTGTATATACACACACATGTATATACACGTGTGTGTAAGTGTGTGTATGTGTACATATATAAACATATACAGAATGTCCGCAAATGAATGTCCGCCTTTTTTATTGTGCAAAAAAGGCAATTATGTGCAGTATAGAGTGCATAAGTGTCGTAGTGTTGATAAAGTGACACTGGAGTGTCTATGAAATATTAGTGGTCAGTTCGGGACCGGATAATGCGATACCTCCTACCTGACGGAAGTAGTTTAAACAGATTGTGACTGGGGTGACTGGAGTCTTTGATGATCATCCTCGCTTTCCTCAGGCACCACTTCCTGTAGATGTCCTGGAGGGAGTGAAGCTCACCTCCAATTATCCTTTCAGAACACCGCACCACTCTCTGCAGAGCTTTGTGGTTATAGGCGGTGCTGTTGCTGTACCAGGTAGTGATGCATCCCATGAGAATGCTCTCAATGGCACGGCGGTAAAAGGTACTGAGGATGCGGTGGCTCACGCCGAAGCTCTTCAGTCTCCTGAGAAAGAAGAGGCGCTGCTGCACCTTCTTCACTGTTTTGTCCGTGTGAACTGACCATGTGAGATCTTCCGCTAAATGTACACCCAGGAAACGGAAGCTGCTCACTCTCTCCACAGCAGTGCCGTTGATGGTGATGCGGGTATGTGTGCCTCCACACCTCCAGAAGCCCACTATCAGCTCTTTGGTCTCCACAACATTGAGGATGAGATGGTTCTCCTGGCACCAATGTGTCAGGGCACTAACCTCCTCCCCATATGCCGTCTAATCACCATTGGTGATAAGCTCCACCACTGTTCTGTCGTCCGCAAACTTCACAATGATGTTGGAGCTGCTAATGGCCGTGCAGTTGTGGGTGTAGAGTGAGTACAGGAGAGGGCTCAGTACACACGCCTGTGGAGCGCCAGTGTTCATTAGGACAGAGGATGAGGTGATGCTGCCCAATCTGACCATCTGGCTTCTGTCAGAAAGGAAATCGAGGATCCAGCTGCATAAAGAGCTGGTCAATTCTAGATCCTGCAGTTCCCTGTCCAGCTTCGAGGGAACAATGGTATTGTTTTGGAACAGGCTTGCTCATTAGGGGTATATATAGATAAATGTATAGAGTCATAAGTTTATATTCAGAATTTATATACTTTTGTGAAGCTGCTTTGAGACAATGTCTGTTGTTAAAAGCACTATACAAATAAATAAATTGAATTGGTATTGAATGCTGAGCTTTAATCTACAAGCAGCATTCTCTCATACGTAACTCACTTCTCCAGGTGGGATAGGACAGTATGTAGTGTCAGGGCTATGGCATCATCAGTGGACCTGTTGTGGTGGTATGTGAATTGTAGAGGGTCCAGTGAGTCTGGTAGCACAGAGCAGATGAAGTCCCTGACCAGCCTCTCAAAGCATTTGCTCACCATGGGGGTCAGGGCTACCGGTCACCAGTCATTCAGGGATGTGACAGTGGAGGATTTGGGTACAGGGATGATGGTGGCCATTTTGAAGCAGGCTGGGACTACAGACATAGAGAGGGAGAGGTTGAAGATGTTCATGAATACTCCAGCCAGCTGAGCCGCGAATGATTTAAGGACATGGTCGGGGATTCCGTCAGGACCAGCGGCTTTGCGTGCGTTCACCGGTCTGAAGCACTTCCGTACATCCTCTTCAGACACAGTGTGCGCACTGACATCATCCATGATGCATACGCTGTCCAGTCTCGTGGTGTTTACTGTGTCGAATCTAGCGTAAAATACGTTTAGATCCTCAGACAGAGAGGCCGTGGTCTGCGGTGTGCTGGTTTTCCCTCTGAAGTCTGCGATTGGGTTAAGTCCCTGCCATATTCTCTGAGGATTGTCAAGTTGTTGTTCCACTCTGTCCCTTTATTCATGTTTCGCTGACTTAATTGTCTTCCGAAGTTGGTAGTTGGCGTGTCTATAGTCCAATGTGTTTGCGGAGGCAAAGGCAGAGTAGGTATCTCTTTAGTGTTCAAAATATTCATATCTGTTTTTGTATTTGGATTTAAATTAGAAGTGTGCATGGTCTGCACCAGAAGTATTTATTAATTAATTTATTTATTTATCTATTTATTTATTTAAAGTTAACCATACCACTTTGCCCTAGAAATACTGGAAACCATCGAAAAAACAGGGCTGCTGTAATAAGAAATCATTTTTATTCATAAACTGTAACAACAAACAGCAAATAGCAAATGCACACACATAGAAGAAATACTGGATATAAGAAGTAAGAAGAAAAAATCTTACAATAACCTGATTGGGAAAGTGAGGACAACCCTAATCTAAAACATTTCACTTGTAAAACAGGTCTTAGTCTTTTTAGGTAAGAATCTGCCAACTGAGGCAATTTTTTTCTACTCTTACTTGCAAAAGTGCTCCAGATCTATCAAATTGTAAGAGGATCTCCTGTGCACACCCACCTCAAGTCATTCATAGGTTTTTGATAGGATTTAGATCTGGACTCTGACTGGACCATTACAAATCATTGATCTTCTGCGTCTGAAGGCATTCCTTTGTTGACTTGGATTTGTGCTTTGGGTCATTATTGTGCTATAAGGTAAAGCTGAAGCTGAGGCCTTCAGGTTTTGTGCCAAAACAGATTGATATTTGGAGCTATCCATGATTCCTTCTATCTTGACTAGAACCCAGACCCAGGTGAAGAGAAGCAAACTCTATAGTATGATGCTGTGACCACCATGCTTCACTGTGGGTACTGTGTTCTTTGAGTGATATGCTGTCTTGTTTTACACTAAACATGTCTTTTACAATTATTCCCAAACATTCTACCATCAGACCATAACACATTTTGTCACATGGCTTAGGTGATTTAGGTGGTCTTGTTTTTTTTTTCTTCTGAGAAATGGCATCTAGCCATCCTACCTCATAGCCCAGACATGTAACGAATATGAGAGATTGGAATTTTGCCATATGTTTTCACAGCTTATTTGATGTTGCTGTACGTCTCTTGACAGCCTTCCCCATAAGTTTTTGTCTTGTCCATCATTATTTTGTGAGACATGTGGTGCCCCATTTTCTCCACTTGTTAATAATGGTATTAACAATGTTCAGTGCATCTAATGATTTGGAAATACTTTTATACCCCTCTCCTGATCAATACATTTTGACATTGAGATGCCATACATGGAAAAATCTGATCTTTATTCAGGGTTTGAATGCAATTGGTAAACTCTAAACACACACATGACTCATTATAGAAGGGTGTGCACACTTATTTTCTTCTCCAAAATGTTCTTTCTTCTTATCCAAAATCTTAATTCTCAAAAATGTTTCTATTTGTTTCAAATAAAAGGTGGGAAAGTATATGACATGGTTAAAATGAGTTTATTTTCAATTTCACAAAAACATGAAATTTTAACAGTGATGTATAGATTTTTTTTATATTTATTTTAACTTTAATAAACTCCAGACAACCTGTAGAACCTTTTGGAAATCAGTCACTTCTGACAATTCACATGATTTCTGGTAATTGTACAGGCTCTCCATGAACAAATGCAATCACATGACCACCATGCCCTCTATATATTTTAACTCTATGGGATGTGCAGATTGGGACCTCTGGTGTTCAAACAGTGCAATTGCATTACATGCATAAAAGAATGCTGATATTGCACATTTTTGTGATGCACATGGTCACATTTTGCATTGTGGTGCATAGTGTCACCATGCATCATTATACCCTTATTATATTATTGTCTGAAAAGTGGTCTGTTGCAGATAATATTGCTTTCTTTATTTACATTTACATTACATTTGTTGAAAAGTAATGTTTTGAAATATAAACCTATATTATAAAAGCTGTACTAAAAATCCTACATCAGCTGTGAAGTAGAATACTTCTAAAGTTGTAGTGAACCCAGTTCCTTCTGACAGAATCAGAAGCACTCTGCTTTACATTAAGGACTTTTGTCCAAAATGTTCTGTTTCATTTGAAACTTTGTGTACTATACTGAAATCAACAGCCTTCCAAACAGAGAAGTTATGGCATTGTGCCTGTTAAATACTTACAGAGCCATTAATCATTAATCAAAATCTGAGTCTCTACTTTCTTGCACAACCTTATTTGTTTTGTGTGGGAAAACAAGGGCTGTTTCTAAAGATAATAAAAGTTCACTCCTCATCTATTTTTACTGATGAGAACAGCAGTGTACATGGCACATATTATCCCTGTCTTGTGATGCAACCTAAAGTCATATTTTAAAAATATACACTCAATTGCCACTTTATTAGGAATACCTGTGCACCTATACATTTATACTATTATCCAATGCCCCAAACATATAGCAGCAGCACAATGCATAAAATCTTTCAGACACAGGTCAAGAGCAGGTAAAGTTCTACATGGTTTGCATCTGAATATGGACAAGTCACCAGACTGCAGGGTTAAACTTCATCGTAGGTTCATTGCTGGCACTACCTTGGTGAAATATTTCAAACACTGAAGACTCGTATATAATGAGGTGTCTTCTTTGCCTCCCTAGAAAATATGAACTTCATCCATCCATCCTTCCATCCATCCAATCATCCATACATCACTATACCGCTTATCCGTTAAAGGTCACAGGAAAGCTGGAGCCAAACCCAACTGACTTCGGACAACTGGCCGGGGTACACCCTTGGCAATCTAGGCTTAAAAAAAAAAGGTTTGGTTCCTGTTGGTTGTCAGTTGAGGTCATGGGTCGGTAGGGATTTTATTTTATTTTAAAAAAAATTTTCAGAGTGGCAGCTGTGGATAGGAAATTTATTTTATTTTTTATTTTTATTTACAGCAGCGATACAATTTTTTCACAACATAGCTTACCTGTACTACATGTACTGTTACACTCCTGCGCGCACACATACACACATTTTCATGTGACGGAGACTGCGTACTTTGAGCCGTGGAGGGCACAGATTCTGGCTCTGGGGCGCACATAAAAGCTAAATATTTAAACTGAAATAAAGACA
Source organism: Notoglanidium macrostoma (assembly GCA_030068235.1). Taxonomy (NCBI): domain Eukaryota; kingdom Metazoa; phylum Chordata; class Actinopteri; order Siluriformes; family Auchenoglanididae; genus Notoglanidium; species Notoglanidium macrostoma. Next base: position 12,763,017 of record JAQQZR010000003.1, on the reverse strand, counting down.
TGACGCCACTGACAAGCAAACCACGCTGCTGATCGGCGGTGGATACCACATCGCTTGCGAGGTTTGTCCAGCTGTCAGCTCTGTCAACTTTGCCAGCTGATGATACGGACATACGAGGGCAGTTTTTGACCTCTTGGAGCACGTTTTCAAATGTTTTGAAACCCAACCTCACAACTTTCATTGGCATGCTAGTGTTGCACGGACAAATTATTGACACATTACACATGTCCGTCATTGTAAAAGGAAGATGAATTGAAGATGATAGACTGAATGTAATATGGGGGATGCCAACTCTTACTCTCCTTCTGCACATTAGTAGGACTATATGTGCTGTGCATATTATGTTCTTGCCACCTACTGAGTGAGTATTCGGAACTCGACAAATACAAACTTATCAGTGCCTTTGTAAGTGACGACAACGATTGTCTTTGTGAATGACCGACCGTGCAGCATTGCTATGTGGCTAAGATTTTCGGGACGATTCCTCAAGCTCATAAAATAAATTTGGGTCGCACATAAATTGACAGGGTCGATCGGAAACCGGAAACAAACAAATTTTTTTTATACTCTATCCCAGACCTAACACAGAGATAAACAGCCATTCATAATAGCCAGTTGACCTAAGTCTGCCAGTCCGCCTGTCTTTGGGCTGTGGGAGGAAACTGGAGCGCCCTGAGCAAATTCAGAAAGGCCCCAGTTGGTTTGCAAGTTCAAACCCACAACTTTCTTGCTGTGAGGTGACAGTGCTAGTCACTGCACCACCATGCCACCCCAATGAAATCCATCTAATTTGGAAAAAAGTATATTGATGTAGGATAGGCTCCATAAATTACTGCATATTGACAAAGTAATTTTTATTTTAACTGTCTACCTCTGTATACTGATAATAAATAATGAAAATTATTTACTGAACTGCAGACTTAAATCTTTCAAGTGGCTTTACATCCAAATCGGGGGAAAGGTGTAGGAATTACAGCACTTTTCATATGTGGGTCCCCCCCTTTTAAATGAACCAAAAGTAATTGGACAATTTAACATAATCATAAATTAAATTGCCATTTTTCATACTTGGCAGCAAATACTTTGGAAGTCTGGAACCCACAGACATTTTTCCCTGGTGATGCTCTTCCAGGCTTTTAATGCAACTGTCTTCAGTTCTTGAATGTTCTTGGTGCACTTTGCATTCAACAAGTGAAATACATCCTCAATTGGATCTAGGTCAGGTGATTGACTTGTCCATTGCAGATCATTCCACTTGTTTGCCATACAAACGTCTTGGGTTGATTAGCATTTTGGTGAATCTGAGCAGATAATATAGCCTTATACACTTCAAAATTCATCTTGCTGCTTTTGTCAGCAGTCATATCATCAAAAAATATAAGGTAACCATTTCCTTTGGCAGTCATACATGCCCATGCCATAAGCTGAGGTAGAATGCTTCGCATCCTTCCCATCATGATCTGGTACATCAAAGTTCATCTTTGTCTCATCTGTGCATGGGATGTTGTTCCAGAACTGTACAGATTTGTTAGATGTTTTTGGCAAACTCTAATCTGGTTTTCTTGTTTTTGAGGTTTACAGGTTTTTCCATCTTGTTTTAAACCCTGTATATGTACTTTGGAAAAATCTTGATTGTTGATGTCTTCACAGATATACCTACCACCTGGAGGGTGTGTGTGTTCTGGCCAACTGTTGTGAAGGGTTTTTGTTTCTCCAGGGACAGAATTGTTCTGTCATCTAACTAAAGTTGTTTCCGTGGTCTTCCAGGCCTTTTGGTGGCCCAAGCTCACCAGTACATTCTTTCTTTTTTTAAATGTTTTGTTAAATGTTTTTTTAAAAGTTGATTGAGCCACATGTAAAATTTTTGCTATCTCTCTGATGGATTTATGATTTTTATAAGCCTCATGATGTTTTGCTTCAGTGTCAGTGACAATTCTTAGGACTTGAAGAGTTGACAGGAACAGATTCCAAATGCAAATACTACACTTGAACTTCAGACCTCACTTCTAAATGGAATAATGAGGGACTAACAAATGCCTGGTCATGGAACAGCTGAACAGTCAATTGTTGTAATTCCTATACCATTCATCCAATTTGGATGTGAACCAATTTGGATTCATTATTTTATTTCAACTCCGGTATACTGTGGTAGACAGATAAAATTCCAACAATTTTTCATGTCCATGGAACAGACTATAAATTTGCTATAAATTCAGTAATTTGCCAACATTAACTGGCTATATGTATCTTAGTAACTTAGTAAATGAATGCAATTTAGCCTGATTTCTGTGCTAATGCCATTTATAGACTACCATTTATTACAGTAGCTGACAAATTGGCTAGGCAGCCAGTCAAATTCTAGATAATGGTAAATATTGGTTATTTACATATTTTATTTCTGACTAATTCATTAGCAAAGTACATACCATTAGTCATGTATTCATCTAACAAATTTACAAATACTGAATGTTTGCAGATATAATGGTGAAGTTGTTTTAAAACTACAATAATATTCAGTTTAATTAACAGTTTAAGATTAGCAATAAAAGATAATCATGATATAAAAAGATTTAGTTTTTAAGACTTGAGTTCACTTAAAAGTAGCCATTTATTTATTTATTAATTCTTTCTTACTTCCTTTGTTACTGTTACTTTTTGCCTGGATATTCCTTTAATTCAGTACAATTTTGACATGTCATATTTTATATTATTATATATAATAATATATATATTTTATATTATATTTTTAACTTTTAACTTAAGTATAATTTCTCAATTCTGTTTCCACCCATGCTTGCACAGGCCTGTCCAGACCATGTGTATTTTTATTGTGCAAAGATAACTCTAAATCAAGCCTAACTGTTTACTTCAATATAATGTTTTAGCCTATTTTAGGCTATATTGGTGTGAGTATGCTGAGCCAGCGTCTGGATTCATATCCAAGTGTGTGGAAGATGTGACTGTCACCAAGAACATCACCACACATGCAAACCAGAAACCCTGGCTCACCAGAGAGGTGCATGCACAACTAAAAGCATGCAATGCAGCCTTTAAGTCTGGGGATTAAGATAAGATAAGATAAGATAAGATAAGATAAGATAAATCTTTATTGTCATTGTCAGTTTTACAAGGAACAATGAAATTAAATGTGCAATCGACTCATTGTATGGCATAAAATTAAAAGACTAGAAAAGAGAAGAAATAGTAACAAAAGTGAAAAATAAAAATACTCTGCAGATATATACAAATTGCACTTGTTATATATATACTGTATATATCGAACTGGTTATCCATACAATTGGCCTAAAGTCTGTATCGCACATTGAGTGAATACTGTATAATGTGAAGTGGTTATTTTGTGTTCAGAGCCATGATTGCTCTTGGATAAAAAATATTCCTAAAGCGGTTTGTCCTGGTTTTCATTGCTCTGTATCTCTTGCCTGATGGCAAAAGCTGGAAGAAACAATGTCTGGGATATGATGGGTCCTGTGAAATGTCTATTGCTTTCCTACAGCATCGGGAGGTATAAATTTGTTCCAGGGTGGGGAGGGTACAGCCAATTGTTCTCTCTGCTGTCCTGATTACCCTGTGGAGCGCTTTCCTTTCCGAGGAAGTGCAGCTGCTGTACCACACACACAGTCCATATGTTAGCACGCTCTATGGAGCAATGATAAAAGGCAAGCAGCAGATTTGTAGGAAGGTGGTTCATTCTGAAAATTCTCAGAAAATACAATCTCTGCTGCGCCTTCTTCAACAGCTCCTTGGTGTTGGCGATCGAGGTCAGGTCATCCTCCAGCTCAATGCCCAGAAACCTGAACTCCGAGACCCTCTCCACACAGGTCCCCTCCAATGATGAGTGGTTATATGTCAGATTAGTTTTTTCTAAAGTCAATAACGAGCTCCTTCATTTTTGTGGTGTTGAGAAGCAGGTTATTGACTCTGCACCACTCTGACAGCCGCTCCACATCATCCCTGTAGACTACCTCACCCTCCTTGCCCGAGATGAGCCCAACCAACATCGTGTCATCCACAAACTTTATGATCATATTATTGTGGTGGGTGGGGACACAGTCATATGTGTAGAGGGTGTAGAGGAGTGTTAAACGCCGAGCTAAAATCCACAAAGAGCATTCTGGCATAACTCCCTGCTGCTCCAGATGGGTCAGGGCAGCATGAAGGGTTATGGCCACAGCGTTCTCCGTGGATCTCTTTGCTTTATTTGCAAACTGAAAAGGGTCCCGTTCTGCTGGCAGGCAGTTAATGATGTGACTCTGCACCAGTTTCTCAAAGCACTTCATGATGACAGATGTGAGTGCCACTGGGCGGAAGTCATTCAGGCTGCTCACGGTGGATTTTTTTGACAGCGGAACAATGATGGAAGATGGTACAATGGCCTGGTACAGGGACTGGTTGAAAATCCTAGTAAAGGTTCCAGCCAGTTAATCCGTCTTTCAGCACCCGTCCAGCCACTCCATCGGGTCCTGCAGCATTTCTCAGGTCCATCCTCATCATCCACCTCACCTCATACTCTTCCACCATGAGTGTGGTGCTGCTGTGGACAGCCGGCTGTAATGGAGCTGCTGTTGTTGTCACCTCAAAACGGGCAAAGAAGATGTTCAGCTACTCTGCCAGAGAAGCGTCTCCCTCCGCGACTGAGGAGTTGCTGGATCTTTAGCTGGTGATGTGCTGGACACCCTGCCACACCTGCCTGGTGTTATTACTCCTCAAATGGACCTCTATCCTCCTTCTGTATGCTGCCTTGGCCTCTCAGATGCCTCTCTTCAGATTAGCTCTGGCTGCACTGTATGATGTCCCGTCCCTCAACCTGAAAGCAGTATTCCTAGCTTTCAGCAGACTCTGGACCACCCTCGTCATCCAGGGCTTCCTATTGGGATAAATCTTAATGCATCTGTCCCTGATGACGTTGTCTGTGCAGAACCTGATGTCATCCAGGATGATGGTAGTGTGGTTCTCTAGGTTCTGATGGTTGAAAACCTCCCAGTCAGTTCTCTGGAAGCAGTCCTGCAACTGTTGGGAGGCATCCTCAGGCCATATGGTGACAGTCCTGGTTGTGGTGGGAATTTGTTTCCTGAGGGGGGTATATGCAGGAATCATAAGCAGGGACATGTGATCAGACTGGCCAAGGTGTGCTAGGGGTTTAGCCCTATGGGCCTGTCTGATATTAGTATACAATTTGTCCAGTGTATTTTCCCCCCTGGTCACACACTTTATGTGCTAATGGAATTTGGGGAGAACTGCTTTCAAATCTACATGATTAAAGTCCCCAGAAATTATGTGAACAGCCTCAGGATACTTGCTTTGTTTACTGCTGGTGGTATTGTACAGAAGCCCCAGAGCCGAGCTAGCATTAGCATCTGGTGCTATATACACAGCAGTTAGCAGTATGGTGTTGAACTCACGGGGGAGGTATATGGGTCTGCATTTAATTGTCATAAACTCTACGTTCGGAGAGCAATGACTGGTGACTCTGGTGGAATTCGTACACCAGCTGTTGTTTACATAAATGCACAGCCCCCATCCTCTGGTCTTTCCTGCCGGTATGCTGCGTAGCCTGCTAGCTTGATAGCCGTGTCTGGTATGAGTGGATTCAACCACGTCTCCGTGATTAGCAGAATGCAGCAGTCTCTGATGATCTTTTCAGTTGCAATCCGCAGTTTCCACTCGTCTAATTTGTTCGCCAGGGACATCGCATTTGAGGAGAAAATGCTTGGCAGTGGTGGCTTGTGTGGCTGCTTCCTTAGCCTCATTAGCATGCCGACTCAGCACCCCCTCTTTTGTTTATGGTCTTGGTACTGCCGCCGGCTTCTTGAAGCTGGAATCGTAATCCACGGAGAGTCCGGTGTCCGTGCGATGTCGTCAGGAATGTTGCGAGCACTAAGGAACTCGGATGTCGAGAAACTCTCGCTCCGTAATCCAATAGATAAAAGGTCCTGCCAACTGTAGGTGTATTTGGCCAGGCAGGATAGAAAAAACAAACTCTGAGTCGGAGAGCACACAGGCGCAGCGTCTAAGCGCGCCGCCATCTTGAATCATCAAACTTCAAAAGATGCTCTTAGATCCGCAAGAGCTAACCTGAACTGAGGCTTGAGAGCAGCAAAACATGCCTATGGACAGAAAATACAGAGTCACTTCACTGACTCGAAAGATTCCAAACGCTTGTGGTAAGGCATCCAGTCCATCACGGATTACAAGCCCCTCCCACCACCCTGTGATGACAGCAGTGAGTTCCTCAACACACTCAACCAATTCTTCACCCGGTTTGAGGAGACAAACAATCAGACAGCAACAAAAACTCCCTTCAGCATGGAAGATGAAGTTCTATGTCTAGATTCAATGGACGTCTGGAAAACCTTACGTAGGGTTAACACACGGAAAGCTACAGGTCCTGATAACATATCTGGATATGTGCTCAGAGAATGTGCTGACCAACTGACACGCGTCCTAACAGATATATATACAATATCTCCCTAAAACAAGCTATCGTACCTCAATGCTTCAAGACTACAACCATCAAACTACTGCCAAAAAAGTCATCAGCTTCATCAATAACTCTTATGATTCCGCCCTATAGCACTCACTCCAATTGTGATTAAGTGCTTTGAACGGCTGGTTAAGGACTATATAACATTTGTACTTCCTGCAACATTCGACCCATTCCAGTTTGCATACCGCCCAAATCGCTCAGTCGACGATGCCATATCGACAGCACTTCACCTAACCCTGACTCATCTTGAAAATAAAAACAGTTATGTACACATGCTCCTCATTGATTTCAGCTCTGCATTTAATACTGTTGTTCCACAGCAGTTGATAAAGAAACTGGGTCCACTAGGTATTAACACCCCATTGTGTAATTGGTCATTAGACTTTCTCACAAACAGACCTCAGACAGTATGGGTTGGCAATAACATCTTTGAGACAACAACTGTAAACAGAGGGGTTCCTCAGGGCTGTGTTTTAAGCCCTCTTTTGTTCACCTTGATGACTCATGACTGCCGTGCCAAGTTCAACACGAACCATATCATCAAGATCGCAAACGACACAACAGTTGTGGGTCTCATCAGTAACAGCGACGATTCGGCCTACAGAGAAGAGGTGAATCAACTCACTGTCTGGTGTGACATCAATAACTTGTCTCTGAATGTCAACAAGACGAAGGAGATCACTGTTGACTTCAGGAGAAAGCGCAATACACACATTCCATTCACAATCCATGGCAACGCTGTGGAGTCAGTGAGTAGCACCAAGTTTCTGGGAGTGCACATCACTGATGACCTGACATGGCCTCACTTGTCAAAAGGGCACATCAGCAGCTCCACTTCCTTCATGGGCTAAAGAGAGCAAACCTCCCCCCGCATGTCCTCACAATATTTTATAAGGGTACTATTGAGAGCATCCTGACCAGCAGTGTCTCAGTCTGTTATGGCAGGTGTAATGCTTCTGACCAGAAGTTACTCCATAGAGTGGTGAGGACAGCAGAGAAAATTATCAGGACCCCCCTCCCATCTATTCACGAGATATACCAATCTTGCTGCCTCAGCAAAGCGGTCAGGATTGTCAGGGACCCATCACATCCAGCCTACAGACTGTTCAACATGCTACCATCCGGTAAACGCTACCGCAGTATGGGATGTAAGACGGCTCGACTGAGCAAGAGCTTCTTCCCACAGGCCATTAGACTTCTTAACTCACTTTTATAATTGCACTACATATTCTTAATCTGTATTCTACCCGCTCTCTCTCACGCACGCACACGTACACACACACAGCGTGAACACCTCCATAACATACACTAAAACATATCCTCATATTTATTATACTCTGCTGCTATTACCTATTCTGATTGTACAACAATACAACAACTGTGAAACACTGTGCAATATTTGACTCTGTTCAATATTTAATCTGTGCAATATTTGACTCTGTTCAATATTTAATCTGTACAATATTTAACTCAATTTCGTTCTACTATGCACTCTTGAATTGTATGGTCTGAATGACAATAAAGTTCACTTTGACTTTGACTTTGACTTGACTTTAAATTGTACCTTTCACGTTGAATTTTTTATAGTGTATAATAATATAAACACTTTTAAAACAAGCATAAATAATAGCATCTTTTAAGGTATTTTGATTATTAATTGTATAAATGTTTATAACTTCCAGAGAGTGCATATTAGTGCTAGTTCCTTTGTCTTGCCTTTTGAATTATTTGCCCGTATCGTTGCTGTATGTTCACTGTCAGTTGCTCTGACCTACTGCTGTTTTCTTTCCACATGTTGATCGACCTTTGGCCCTGCGTGTTTACTTTTTTCCGAGCTGGTCAGCGTTTCTGCTGACGCGGTATAAGGTGTGTGCGTCACCGCACGTCTTTCCTTGAACTTTATTTTTTTCTGATAGGTAATTTTCAGTACACTGGTCAATAAACTGCTTGGGCCACGTCATATAAAATGCGCGAGCATGACAATGTCCGATTCAGTGAGAACAGCGAAAGGTTACAGATTTTCTTAAATTACCGCTACTTAGGGTAAATTTTATTTTACCTCCATAATTGGCGAGATTTAAATCTACTTGGATTACAGGCATCAGATACGATACGATACAAGTCTGAAATAAAAAGAAAGTAGCAGATTAATCTATCTGTAATATCAAGGAAATGCAAGCTCTGGGGCATTGCAGTTTGTGTGTGCCTGGAAGACTTTTTCAGAGCCGGACCGATTTCCTGCTTAGCCGGGCTAACATGGCTGCCATCCGTCCAGCGGCAGCGTGTTTACGTTTGTTCAGGTATATATCTATTTATATATAATGATGAGCTTTATTAATGTTATGATTTTGGAATAACGTTGAGAAACTGCATACCATAAATATAAGTGTTATGTTACGAATATCGTGAAAGTATGTATACCGTACGCCACGGTTGTATTCTGACTTCATATGCAGTACACTAGTATGCAAACTAGTATATTAGTATGGCATTCTGTTTAGTACGAAGCTATGGGGTTTTGACTGTAACCAAGGCGATTGTACGTGTCGTACTATTTTAATTTAAATACGCTAGCTGTGGTTTCGTAGCCTTAGCAATGAAGTAGTTTGAACATAAGTTTTAAACGGCTCTTTTACTTATAGAGCCACAGCCAGTGGGACCTTCATCAATAGAAAACCAGTACAGCGGCTTCTACACATCTCCGAAACGATGCACACAAACATTGTGTCCTTCGGCATGGGCAGTGGACTTTGTACTGCTCCCTTCATACAGGTATGTTGTCACCTATAGAAATATGGAAAGTGGGCATAACACGTAAGCCATGTCTGAATCACAAATGCATCATTCTGGACTTTTGTAGTACACTTAGGATGAACAGTTTGACACTGAATTCAAACGTGACATGACTGTTTAATTCACAAAGAACATAAGTTTGTAAGGCATTCTGTTTAATATACATTATTGTTGTTTTTATCACAGCAGGCAGAAAATCTTTCACATGAGTCTCTGATTCGGCGGGCTTCCTGCTTGGTCACAGATAGTGCCAATACCTACCTTTCCCAAACCACCATGGCTCTTGTAGATGCCCTCACACTCTATACAAAGGTCTGTGCTTGTGTTTAATGGCTTATCCAGTGGTCTTTGTTCATTTTGGTAATGATTGTTCATTTCAAAAGACGTACCTGACCTTTATTGGGGTCTTGTACATATATCAGAGAACACCATATTAGTGTGGAGTAACACTGTCTGTTCCTTTTTGCAGGCTCTGCACACCCTCATTGCTCTTCAAAAGCGCTATTTGGACTCAATTGGAAAGTTAACTCCTGCTGAGGAAGACAGCTTTTGGCAAGTGATAATTGGCCAGCGAGTGGAGGTATTTTTTGGTCCTATCTTCTAGTGAATTTAAGTAAAAAGGTACATAGAGAACTCCCTTTTTGTTACCTTAATGTTTGTTAAATGCTTCTGTTCTGAAAAGGAAACTATACTTTGGAGTTGACTATAATGGAATGTGATTTACTGTAACGGAATGTGATTCCAAAAAAGTCCCTGTAGCAAACAGTGTTATTCTTTATTCAGGTTGGAGACAGACTGGATGAATGTAAACGCTTTGAGTCAAACTGGATGAACGCTATCAACATCTGTGAGTTGTCAGTTGAGGCCGCCTACAATTCAGGCATGTGTATATGAGCTACTATTAGTACTATTTATGTGGTGGGAAACCCTTGTCCATTGTTGGTTATGGTTTAAATCAAATGACATCCTATTGTTTTCAGGAGCAGAACATGCATCCAATGCATTAAAAAGCAGCATGCAGGCAGCACAGTCTAAGGTAGAAGAGATGAAGAAACTTGAAGTGGCAGCACAGAAGAGTCTGGCTGAAATGAAAGCTGAAGAGATCCAGAAAATGGCTGAGTATGCATCAAGTATCAACTTACAAGATTTGGAGGATGTTCCTGAGGCTTACCTCCGTGAAGACTGAGATGACAGACAATGACTGAGAAATGATTTTTTTTCTTTTTTAGGAAGAACTGAATTTAACTTGGGAGGGCTGTGTTACATGTTGCAAAATAAAATTTATAGAATATAATTTCATGGCAATTAACTTGGACTTATTTTGTTCTGCAAGGCCATTAATTTGCATTGCCGATTAATAATGGCAATACAGCATACTTTCCTGTCACCTTGTTACATGTTCTATCTTTATTTTATCTGTAAAATTCATCATAAGTTAATAGTCACAGTTTCTTATATATTTCTTACATGGAAGCCAATAGTTTGTCCAGATGGTGAACACTATTTTACGATGATTACAAAAATAAATGAACTACAGCTTCATTTTACTGTAAATAAAATCTTATTTTTCTATGAATGTGCCAGCTGTTTTATTGATGTGATCTTGGAGTAAATTAATGGATCATTTTTGAGTGAATGGACATGTAGTACCATCTGCTGTAGTGGAGGGTGCTCTGGCAAATTCAGTTTAATTGTTTTAATGTGTGTGTGTGTGTGTGTGTAGAATAATACTTTTATCCATAACATAAAACAAGAACAAAGGAGACTGGTAAATGCAATGGACTGGCATACTATCCAGATGGTATTCCTTCTTCATTTCCAGTGAGAATTTCTGGAGCCACTGCACCAGGATAAAGCGGTTACTTAATTTGAGTGACTGAGGGAGAAAGGAGAGTGGTATTCTTTAGGAAAGCCTTTCCAGAAGAGTGGAGGTAATTATAACAACAAAGGAGGACTAACTGTGGAATGGGATTTTCAAAAAGACAATATGGATGTAATGGTCTGGTGTCCACCAAATTTTGGCCAAAAGGTGTAAATTGCCCCTAGGTGTGTGTGTGCCCTGTGATCGAATGGTGTCCACTCTATTGTATGGTGTACCGTTCAGGAAAAAACTCATACCTACTGTGTGCATATAGCTCGGTTTATTGGGAAACTAATGGGTTTCATTGCAGATGCATTGGTTTTGAACCATACTGGTTCGCTAGTACATATAATGATTTTGGTTCATGCGTTCTGGATTTTAAACATATTGGTTCATATACAATGGTTAATATATATTGGTTCATGTACATATATATCATTTTATATATGTTGATTAATACAAACTGGTTCATATGCATCGGTTCATGTATCTATATACTGGTTCAAATACATTGGTTCAAATATATTGGTTCATATACATTGGTTCATCTATCTATATATTGGTTCATATACTGTATATTGGTTCATATGTCTATATATTGGTTCTTATATATTGGTTCATGTGTCTATATATTGGTTCATGTGCCTCTATATTGGTTCATATATATTGGTTCACATATGTTCATGCATGCATATACTGGTTCAAATATATTGTTTCATATACATTGTTTCATATGTATCGGTTCAAATGAATTGGTCTCAGTGTTGAGGTCGTTACTCAAAAGGGTAATGTATTACACGTTATTTGCTGCGTTAAAAAATATAACACATTTCTTTACTTCTTTATTCTCTATGGAAAGTGACTCGTTACATTAACCGTTACTTTTACTTCACTGTGCACACATAAAACAAGGTTTATATCGTAATAAGGAAAAAACAAACAATGATAAGGGAATAACGGTACAATAACCGTCTCAAAATAATTCAGGCCTACATCAATAGCCTAAATAAAACCAGTAAGAGGTTGGCCTTGATAACGCCTTAATAAAAAATAATAATCGCCTCAAAAACAAGCCCATCAATAAACAAAACGGCCTGTAAACAAAAAGGCTACTGTAACAGAGGTAGCCTCAAAATACAAATAACAGGCCGTATCAAATAAAATAATATCATTTATTCCCGGGAGACGAGAAATACTCTTTTCTGTTAAAGAGATACTTTTTTCGTGATGTGATGGGACACCTATTAAGCAGCTCGGATGGGATAAGTTTTAATCACAGTTTCATATCAATGCGACGGGACCTTTTGAATGGTAACCATAGCAACCGTAGTAAATTATCCGTTGACTGACAGCCTGCATAGCCGGTAACAACAACAATCAAACCAGATAGACCGTCCACCCCAAGTTACCCGTGTTCAGGGCAAAAGGGCACCAAAGTTACCAAAGTTATAGCTGTCTAATTAGCAGGGTAACGTTATCCAGTGTTAGGTTAGCATGCATGCAGTATGGATTTAGCAGCGAGGCTATCCCACTATACTAATATAATGTGTATGAGGTCATTGTCACGTTACTGTACTTCTTCTGTAACATAAGATTCACCTGGTGCGCAATATTACATTGCTATGCAAGTTATTTTTAAAGCATATGTTTTTGTTAATGATTTTTAATGATATACGATTATTCTGGTCGATTTCACATATCAACTCATTGTGCTACATTAAACCCAGCGTAAAACCAAATGCGCTATGACACAGGTCATTATTGCATTCGACTACAGTAAATAGTTTTTTTTTTAACCCTTCGTTTAATTTTTTATGGAATATTTTTAAAAGAAGAAAAAAAAAACAGTATTCAATATTTTTTCGTCTGTAGAAGTTGCCCATGTTAAACCAAAAACAGTATGATAGAATTCATTAGTGCTACCAAGTACAATAAACAGATTCTAAAACTCACTCATGTAATTTAATTTCAATATGGGATTCGTGGCATTGCTTTTGAACCATACTTATGTTCATATATATATCGGTTCGCGTATATTGGTTCATGCTTGCATATACTGGTGTTTAAAATCCTGTATGAATGAACCAAAACCATTATATGTACTAGCGAACCAGTATGGTTCAAAACCAGTGCATCTGCAATGAAACCCATTAGTTTCCCAATAAACCGAGCTATATGCACACAGTAGGTATGAGTTTTTTTCCTGAACGGTACACCATACTATTGTGTAGTTCTGCCTCACATCCTGTATTTCTGGGATTTCTGGATCCAACACAACCATGACCAGGTTAACATGAAGTGAGTGAGAGGGAGAAGGTTATAGATGGAATATAATGTATAGTGACGTATATAATCCCAACATTTTCATTAATAATTCAAGCAATTCCAATAATATACTGACTCAGAAGACATTGCATACAGAAGACATTGTTGGAAACATTCTGAAAAAAATAGCCAGCAGATGGCGATGTCATGTTCTTTATTACATTTTAAAAATGTATCTGATCAGCTCTTCATTGAATGAATTATAACATTTCTTCATTGTTATTTGCAGCTTCACTCATTTAGTGGTGTTACTTGTGTGTATTATAGACCTGTGTTATTGGCATCTTATATTAAATTTCAAATTACCGTATTATAAATAGGTACACTGTGCTTGCGCTGAGGCTACCCGTGAGTGGTTTTGAGAATTCGTTAGGCTGGCTGATTGTATTTAGCAGTGATTTTTTTTTATGTTGCGGTGGCAATGATCATGACCAGCATTATCAAAGTTGTTGTCAGGGGCTTCATCTGGGGCTTTACACAGAAACACCCCACTGTTGGAAACACATTTGTATAGGATGTCTTTGCATAGCTGCAGCATTAAAATTTTCCTTCACTGGAACTAAGGGGCCCATATCAGTTCCATCATGAAAATGACCTTGTGCACAAAGCAAGCACTAAAAAGACATGTTATGCCAATGTTGGAATGGAAAAATCTTCAGTGGCCTCAGAACCCTGACCTCAACCCCACTGAACACTTTTGGGATGAACTGGAATGCTGACTGCACCACAGACCATCTTGCCCAACATTAGTACACTAATCCCTACAGCCACACTCTAATCTCTAATCTAAAATCTAGTGTGGTAAAAGTTTAGTGAATGTTGCTGTAAGCAAGTATTGATTACATATGGTTATTTCAGGCAGTAGTGTAGAGGTTAGCACTGTTATATCATAGCAAAAAGGTTTTGGGTTCAAACCTGTCAAGCTGACTTGGGCCTTTCTTTTGAATGTTTGCATGTTCTCCTTGTGCATTTGTGGGTTTCTTCTTGGGCTGCTTCTTTTTCCTCGCATAGCCCAAAGACATGCGGATTAGGTCAACTAAATTGACCAAAGATGTGAATATGTGTTTGAATGGTTGTTCTCTGTGTTAGCCCTGCGATGGATTGGCGACCTGCCCCAGGTGTAACCTGCCTCTCGCATGAAGTTAGCTGGGATTGGCGCCATCTTACTTTTACATTCATGTCATTTGGCAGACGTCCTTATCCAGATATATCAAGTGAGCAGTGAAGGTTTAGGGCCTTGCTCAAGGGCCCAGCAATGGCATCTTGGCAGTGCTGGGATTTGAACTCATAACCTGCCAATCGCTAGACCAATGTCTCAACCACTGAGCTACCACAGCTTCCTCATGACCCTTAATGGTTAGGTTGTATAGATAATGGATGGATGAATGGTTAGTACACTAATGATTACTTACTGAATTTTCAAGTTCAACATATTAAAATAACTGGGATACTATCTTGATACATCTGCATGCTCATCATGCTTGTCACTGCTACAGCTCCATGGCCTTCAGCACCAGAAGAGTCCACCTCCTGACTTAGAGGGCTAATATGTAACACTGAGTCAAGTCAAGTCAAGTGTTTAAAATGGCCTCTCCTCCCCAGACTTGAGGCTCATGCAGATTGCCAGATTGAAGATAGTGAAACACTGAAGATGAGTGCAGTGTTAAACTTTGTCAATGGATAACAAGGTATAACAAAGGATAACAAGTCCTACACTGTAAGTTGATCAGCTAAAGAATATATTTGCAATGTTCTTATTATTTGATTGTATGGATTTTTATAACTCTTTACAGGCCATGGGAATGAAAGTTTAAGATCAGAGTCCACGGTTCTACAGCCTCCAAAACCTCGCACCAAACTCGGTTAACTGTTAAGAATGGGAGTTTGAGTTTGATGAATATGCAATGAATAGTTTACATAAGTAAACACCAGCAAATAAGTCCAAATCAGTCCAAATTACAATTGGGACAAATTGGGAAACAACACACACTAGGTAAATGCAATAGACTGGATAACTGGCATGGTAAAAAAAAAAAACAGAATGCAAAACAGAAAGTGACAAGCGGCTGGGTATAGAAAGACACGTATGTGCTAAACAATATCTCACAGTCACAGCGGGAGTTGAGTCCTTAAATACAGAGCCTGTAATTAGCTGAATTGCAAAACAGCTAACAACAGAACTGCGGTGCAGCCTGTTAAGTAGTCCACCGTAGCTAACAGGGAAGCAGATGTTTGGTCATGCTGAGTGCGGTGCTTGGAGCATGGTTCAGCTCGGTGCTAGGCCGATTATCCCGAAAACAACGGAGTTGGACCTACTACTTTCTACTCCCTGATAACATATTGCTCAGTGTTAGAACAAAATTGTATCGGCGACAATTCTGTTCTCTCAGGTTCGAGCTGACTTCCATGGGTGAAAGTTTCTCGCCCGTTTCGGATCTAGGGATCAAGCAGAGACACAGACAGCGTGTAGGTGTATGCTCAATCCAAAGTTTATTGTGACAGACAAGTTTATATACAGTAGCCTTGGTGTGTGTACGTGTGTGTTTGTGCATCTGTGTGTGTGAGTGGGTGTGTGTGGGGGTGTGTGTAGGTGTGGGGGTACAGGAGGGGAGAAGCAAAGAAAAATGGCCTGTTGGGTGTGAAAGGTGTGAATGTCCTTCCGGGAGTGTGTAGGGGTGTGTGAGTGCTATGTTAGAATGCTCAATTTAATTCAATTTTATTTGTATAGCAAATCTTACAAATCTTACAAATCTATAAATTTATCTATATAAATTTATATCCCTAATGAGCAAACCTGTGGCGACAGCGATGGTGGCAAGGGAAAACTTCCTGAGATAACGAAGAAAGAAACCTTGAGAGGAACCAGACTCAGAAGGGTACCCATCCTCATTTGGGCCGCACTGCATAGTGCAATTACAACTAATCATACTTTAATAATAGGTTCAAATTAATGTGTGTATGCCAGGATATGTGTATGTTATGTTAGAGTGTGTATGTTAGGATTTGTGTGGGTGTGTGTGTATGTTAATGTCTGTATGTCAGGAGAGTGTAAAGGTGTGAAAGTAAAGTCACAGAAGACAATGGGACAGGCAAACAGTCTCCGAAAGCTGGTGGGGTGTGCTGGGTTTGGGTCAATTGATATGCTAACTTGGGAAACATAACATGATGAAAACAAAATTAAGTTAGTGGAAAATGCTGGTATAAAAATGTAGACTAAGAATTTTACCTAAAACCCAGTTTAACAGATATCATGTAAACAATTTCACAATTATTTTTGAATAAATATGAAGTGCCCTTAGTGTCAAGTGAAGCCAGTGGCTGGTCAGGTGCCGGTGATTCAAGAGGCAGAGAACAGAGAGGACAAACTAGCTTCTCCGTTGTGACTGATAGCAGTAAATGTTAGCATAACAGTGTTAGTCAGCACTAGCTGACTCACCGCCTTGATAACCCAGCTGCACATAGACCATGAAGTATGGCTTTTTAGGGTTTTTCTTCAGTTCATTTGATTGCTTCCATGGCTGCAGCACTATGTGTTTGCCTGGCAATTTCCTTTATATCTAGCGACCCCTGGTGTCGAAATAGTATTGGTAAATGTGCAGTAGGGTGGAATCACACAGGCCAAAAGACAAACATAAGTTCTATCACATAACAGAAATGTCAAAGACCGGCTGTAGCATTGTTGTTGAAGCCAGTATTTTGACTTAGCATGTTTCCTTAATTTCTCATGACATGGTCATTTTATGATTTATTACAGTAAATAAATTACATATTGTCCCTTTAATCACAGCACTCCACCACTTCTTAAACAGCTGCATACAGTATATCAGTATTAGATCGATTTTTATTTACCATTTTACCATCAGTTAATTTAAAACTACATGGTGTGTGGAAGTGTGTATTTAAAGCTGTATTGGGAATATTCTAACCTTTTTTTATACTGCATCACCTCCTCTGAAAGATTTTAACTGCACTAGCTCAGGGCTCTCAAGTGTCACGCATTGACAGTCACTCTTTTTGGTCTTCTGTCACGCGCTCCCGACACACATTGTAAAAGGATAGGCTCATTAGAGGAGGAGACAGTGCAGGTGGAAGACACACACACAGAGAGAGAGAAATTGAATAAATACTTTGTATTTGGTATTAGGGTGGGGGCGATAGAATGTCACTCTTGCCTGTCTTCAAAACTTGAGAGCCCTGCTAGCTAGCTGTGCAATGCTATCTAAGGGCCGATGCCATGACTAAGGTCGGGGCGTCAACGCATCGCTCAGCAGAGGCTTAACGCACGCTCATTCCTCCACATGACAAGCGCCCAAATGGAAGCCTTATTTTAAAAGTGAGTGCGGGAGAAATAAACTAAGGCAAAGACAGAACCTTAAGTAATTACTATTTCAACAACTTTACTGAACAAGTGTTTGATCAGGCCTTTACATTCATATTCACGATATTGAAATCTTTAAATATATTTCGCGCAGGTGTCCCGTGTTCATGACGTCACGCTGTAAAATCATTGGTTAAGTCTCGTAAAGGTCAGCCGCAAAGGGGTCAAAATTTATTTAAATGAACTTTGAGAGGAGCGTCACAACGCCTGGCTTGACCACTACGTGACGCTAAGATCGGAACGGTGGCGTAATGAGCTCTTTAAATAGAAAACAATGGCAACGCGAGCCTATACTCGTATCGATACTCGTATCGATACGAGTATAGAGAAAAAATGTACAATCGATATACTCGTATACCCCGACGCTAGTCATGTGAAAGCAGCCTAACAACTGCCAAAATTAATGCATTCGCTCTATCAGCCTAAATTATGTCAAATAGACCTTTAAATCTCTTCTTTGGGAAAAAGCTGACTTTTTGTTTCTCCTATAGCCAGGGCATGAATCAGATGGACAGGTTAACAGCAGACGCTTTGAGGGCGGTGGATCTCTACCAGTCTACAACGCTACAATTTTGGTTTGTATAGTGCTTTATTACTATATTACTCCACCAGGGATATTATCTCTCCACCGCGGCTCACCTAAAGCTCCTGTGAAATAAATTATAACTACGGCTTTTTCCAGAGCAGAATTTATTCGGGGCTGGGCTGAACACTTTCGGGGCTTTTTTAGTGACGTCACTTGTTATAACTATTATGATTGGTTAGTCATTTGAACGGTCATTTGTACTTGAGACGAAACAATCACGCCCATTCTGAGCGCTCCGGTGCTATGGTTACCCCAGGCAGCGTGTTTATACGACAAGCTTAGCAGATCATGATCATGGCGAGGCGACAACGATTTATCGAGGGGAATATCTCAGTATCTTTGGAACTGTCCATTCATCGTCCCCTTCTTTTGTTCATCTTCATCGGTGGGTTATTTATTATTATTATTATTATTATTATTATTATTATTATTATTATTATTATTATTATTGCTTTAGTTATTCTGTACGATTGTAGTTTGAAGTTTGCTTGTAGACTGTGCGGTCTCAGGAGGCTTGTAGCACAACATATCTGATGCTCCAAGAGCAAACTGCATCCGACTACTTCTCGTGTGTGGTGTTGCTTCTACTGTAATTATTCTTATTAAACATCGAAGATTTTGGCTTTGTTAGCCGGCTTGCAGTATTGTTTGGCTTAGCAAACCTGGGAAATTATTTAAACTTAAAATACAGCACCTAAAGCGGATGAATAAGTAATTAGTCGATATCACTGAGCTCGCTGCTTTGCTAAATAATTTTGCTTTTGTAGATTAAATAAATAAATATTGTAAATAAAGTAATTTATGTGTCTATAAAATATCAAGGTAAAGGTCTACTGAGCTCAGCACAAGTCAAAAGAAACACAGTAGTATTGCATCTTTTGGCAGCAGTTTCAGTTTGGTTTCTGGGCAGCTATTTGACTTAAGCACGAAATTTTCTTTAATTGTAACAAAATATAGAT
Source organism: Notoglanidium macrostoma (assembly GCA_030068235.1). NCBI lineage: Eukaryota > Metazoa > Chordata > Actinopteri > Siluriformes > Auchenoglanididae > Notoglanidium > Notoglanidium macrostoma. The sequence continues at coordinate 12,743,610 of JAQQZR010000003.1, read as the reverse complement.
TTACATAAAAAAACAAGTACATTTCGCAAATATATTTTTATATATATAGGAAAAGCACTGGCACAACAATAAAACCCGTAGGTGTTGTGGCTGTTATAATGTAACACATTTTAATATGATAACATGATTAACATAGTTTAATTAAATAAACTAATAATAATTCAATATATATATATATAACTCAAGTATGATTGGAATGCACACCATTTTGGGGGAATTCTAGTGGAATAGCAATTTCGTCCATGTTTTTCTTTGTTGGATCTTTGTTGGGGCGGCATGGTGGTGCGGTGGTTAGCACTGTCGCCTCACAGCAAGAAGGTCCTCGGTTCGATCCCCGGGTCACCCAGGGTGCCTTTCGATCCCCGGGTCACCCAGGGTGCCTTTCCCTGTGGAGTTTGCATGTTCTCCCCGTGCAAGCGTGGGTTTCCTCCCACAGTCAAAAGACATGTAGATTAGGCTACTCTACTCAACTGGCTACTCTAAATTGCCCATTGGCGTGAATGCGAGCGTGTGGTTGTTTGTCTGTGTTGGCCCTGTGGTGGACTGGCGACCTGCCCAGGGTGTACCCCGCCT
>JAQQZR010000003.1:12732822-12742937 GCA_030068235.1 Notoglanidium macrostoma | reverse complement strand
TAATAGCTTATGCGAAACATAAATATGACTAAATACGTTATTGTCAGTAAACATATAAATGTCTATTTCTCAGAGTTTGAATGTACATGTACATCATTTGGCAGATGCCCTTATCCAGAACGACTTACATCTTACATACATACGTCTTATTTTATATAAGTGAGCAGTGAAGGTTAAGGGCTTTGCTCAAGGGCCCAGCAGTGGCAGCTTGGCGGTGTTGGGATTTGAACTCATGAACTTCCAATCACTAGTCCAATGTCATAACCACTGAGCTACCACAGACCCCATGACTCCCCCAGAGTTCCTTCATGATGCAGTAAAACCAAAACTATATTTGTGCATACCCAGTAGGTACCCATCACAATCAGCAAAAACTTTTCAGGAAGCAAGACTTAAAAAAATTGTTGTGCAGTGTAAGTGGATAAAAAATGAGGTCCATAAAGACATAGTTTATGTATGTAAGGATGGTGTGGAAGAACTTGAGTAGCCTGCACAGTCTTGACCTCAACCCCACTAAACATCTTTGGGATCAACTGGAATGCTGACTGAGCCCCAAGCCTCCTTGCCCACACAATGATCTTGTGATTGAATGGGCAAATCCCCACAGCCACATTGCAAAATCTAGTGGAGGTTATTATTAAAGGGGGGACTACTTATGGAAGGGATATATGATGGGTGTGATGAATAGTTGTCCACTAAGACTAAAACATTTTTTTTATTTAATTAATAAATAAACTGGCATATGAATGGCAAATTCATGCATAGTGCTACACAGTTAAAGTTATTTGCTGAAGGCCCAAACAATATCTTGAATGCAGTGTTGGGAATTTAACTCACAACCTACCATCTATTAGCACAGAACTGAGCTACCTTTGCCTGATATGCATTGTTTTTCTTCTCAAGCTCGGCCACATGTGAATGTCCATGGAGTGGAAGAAGTTTTGAATGGAACTCATTACCAAAGCATCTTATGTTCAGCTTTCTATGCCAAGCCCAGTGCAAGTATTCACTGGGACATCCATGGGGCTCCACCAAGTGAGGACATTTTCTCCATCCACAACAAACACTCCACACTGCCAAATGGCACAAACAATATTGTCAGCGAACTACGTTTCCCAGTCCACTTGAATAATGAGAGTAGTGTTGCCTGCGTGATTCAGCACCCAGCTTTGACTGAACCTATCACAACTGTTATAAAGTTACAAACATTTGGTAGGTGATCATTGGAATGTTACTTCACTATAATACTCAAAACTCTTTTTGTACTTTTTACTTTTTACTAATCACAGATGTTCGTGTTATGGGTAAAACAATTAATTTTACAGATATACAGTACAGTGCAAACCTCTTAGGCACCCTATTGTTTGTACAAATTTTGTTGTATATATTTATTTTATGAATTCTGCATTATTGATTACTTAACATTTTAGATTTCCAAACATTAATTTTACAAAGAATAATTTATATTTGAAACATGTACACACCCAATTATATGTCACATCAAATATTGACTTTGTTAGGTTAATTTCTGTTTACCTCATGTTTCAGCATTTTTCATTAAAGTAGAAAGAATTAATTTAATTATTTTTTAAAGTCATCTTTACTTTACAGCATTTCTTTGCATTTGCCCAAGACTTTTGAACAGTAGTGTATATGAATTGCAAAGATACATGAAATACATGTGTGCATTTGTGTATTGTTCTCTATTTCTTTCTTTCTTGCTCTTCCACAGTATATGTGTAAAGTATGTGTGTTTGTCTGTGTGATTCTGTAACTTGCCTTTACTTCATATCAACTCTTTCTTCACATGCATGGCATGTGTTTCCTGTTTAGTTTACATACTCACCTCAGCTGGCCCACTTCCTCTGAAATGTCTGCTTAACAGTTTATCTCATATCACATACATAAATCTTTATTTTTTTAACTGTATTCTTTCACTTATAACTTTAATTCTCATCCAACTATTTCAGGCTGGCAATTCTTGTAACATTCTTCTAAGATTTCCCCCCTTTTTACCTTTTTCATTTTCCCTGTTAAGTTTCTCCAAATGTAACCATGGAAGTGGCCCTGATTGAAAAAGAAGGAAAAGCCTTCTTCGAGGTCCTCTGCAGAGCAAAAGGAGGGAGGCCTCCTCCTTCAATCACTTGGATCCAACCTGAATCTGCAGCCACATCAAGCTCTTCTAATTTCCCAAAATTGGAATCAGTTTCTAGTTCTCACTGCTTCCCATTAGATGATTATGAGGGTGAAAATATCACCTGCATTTTTGGTTACCCACATCTTTCTGCGATAGAGAGAACTGTAATGCTGCCAACATACTGTGAGTATCAGTATAATCATCTACACTGATTAAAAAGTCCACATAACAAGCAGTATGTAACACATGCATGCATTAAACAAGTGATGCCTGTAAATTCATTCTTTACTGCCCTCACTGCATCTCATTTTCTAGATCTCACCTCTCTTCAGCTGACAAACAGCAGTATTAAGGTGAACCATTTAAACACCTCTGATTTGTTAATGTTAGAAGAGGAGGACAGTGATATCAGAATCAGCATGGATGTCTTGGGAAATGTTCCAAGATATAAAATTAATTGCACAAAGTGAGAATTCTTTATATCTGTTAATGCTGATGTAGTGTCACTTGTACAGACATGTATGACCTAAACATTGCTCAGCTATGTTCATGGATCAGATAGATGGCTGATCCATGAACAGAATACTGAACTTTTGTATATGAGTATTGAGAAGCACAAGGTTATGCAATGGCTGCTTAACATGTTTATGTTGCTCTGCTTCTCAGGGATGGTGAACCTCTGTCAGAGGATGTGAATGTTGTTGTCAGTGCTCTTATGATTAAAGGTATTATTGGGGCAAAACATGCAGGCCAGTACCAGTGCCAAGCCTCCTACAGCAGGCATACAGCCTCTTTACAATTTGAAATACAAGTGAAACCCAAAGTCCGAGTACCAGGTACAATCCAGCGTTTATAGTTTCTCAAAATTTCATATTCCATTGTACAAAAAAGTACAATAAACATGACAAGACAAGTGTGTCTGTCAACAATAGGAATGTGCAGTTCCAAAGTGGAGATGATATGAAGCAGATTTCAGTTAATACATACTGTATCATGGTAAAATATTTGGCAGATGCTCTTATTCGGTGTAACTTACTGATTTGTTGTCTACTTGGCAATATATCCTAATGCTACCTAACACTAAAGTAAACTATCAGATAATTTAATTTCATTAGAAACACTTACAATATATGGGCCTTTTGTAAATATACATATGTTTATAAATATTGATGTTGATACTAATGTATTACACACGGCAGCTTTAATAAGGTGGAGTGTGGCTCACAAATTCTGTATAGTACCTTTTAATTCTCATAAAAGGTATGTTTTAGCTATAACCCCGTACTTCTTTCTGTTACTTTTACTCCAAATGTAATTGTGAGTGTTACAAAAAAGGAGGCAACATTTACATTGTGTTCAGTCTGTGCTATCACTCTCACTATGAATAGTTTTTTATGTTTTTTTTCAACAAGATCTGAAAGGAACAACAATAAAATTTATATTAATTCATCTAATGGCTCACATTTTGTTAAAGGTATCTTAATGCTTCCTGCTTGTTTGCCTCAGGAGTTATGTCAAACAGCAACTAACCATCACAAAATGATTTACAATTCACATTGCTGTTGCATTACCACATCACTTTTAATCCTTTGAGTTTAATTCTTCACAGCTCCAATCCATGTGACACTGCTCTCCAACACATCTTGGGAGAATGGGATTGAATATAAAGAGGTGAAATGCATGGCTGATAATGTATCCCCTGATGCCAATATTACTTGGGAGACAGGAGATTGCAGAAGTGGAATCAGTGCCTTTGAGAATGGAAATGCTGTGTCTAAAAGTCAGCAGGACCATGGTGTGGTTTGGAACATGGCACGGATCCCAGTTTATTCTTATGCAGGATGCACAGTAATTTGTGTGGTGCACAACCACGGGTTAGAGAAACTGGTACAAAAGAGCATTCACATCCCTTTAATAGGTATGTTTTACGCCACTGTACTGATCTATGAATAAGATGTTTGATACTGTAAACCATCCCCTGAACAAAAAATAGACAGTATGCTCCCATTCACTTCTATTCTATAAAAAGGAAGAAAAATCCCTCCTCCAAATTTGCAGGCTCAGTAGGGACTTTCTCCTTCTTGAGTTTGCACTGTAGAGACAAGTGTTAGTCACTGCTTTGGTAGCCCTGCCCCTTCCCTTTTCAAATTGTCTTTATTTCATCTATCCAGAGAACTTAAATAGTGTCAGCTGGAGATATGCATCTAGATACATCTAATAAGGACATTTATCACATGAACTGGAAATTCACTAAGAGATGGATGTCATTAACGTGAAATAAGCTGGTAGTGAGCTTACCAGGGTAAATTTTAAACTCATTATTTGAGATGTCTGGCTATTCCAAGTGCACTGTAAACTAAGTAACTACTTATAAAACCCATCCTTATGATAGGTAGTGTGTGTTCACTGAAGAACAATTGGCTGTTGTGCAAATTTTAATAACTAATTGGCTGGATGGAGGTTTTTCAGAGATATAATAACTGATACAAGGACTTTGGCTATATGGCTAGGTAGCTAGTGCAATTATAATAACCTTTTCCCATGGAACGTCTTGTTTCAAACATTTTTAATAAAAATGTTAGTTTGTATTCATGCAAGTGTCCAGGCAATGGTACTGCAGCAGCCAGCAGAGGCGCTATACCTGTGGTGGCTTCACTTTTTTAGAGCTTATGTGATGTCCATTTATTATACAGTCTGTATAAAAAACAAAATGCTGTAACCTAAATCAAAGATATCTATGCACTGCAATGTTCCTCAGTTATATTTGCAGTAAGTTCCCAAAAGACAAGTGAGCATCTGAAATAAATTAATGATTGTTTTATTTTTAATTAATTTATAAATTTTATTAATGTTATTTTTCCCCAAGGGGGACCACTGTTAAAGCCCATTGAGAAAGTAAGTTGGCGCCTGAGAAAAGATTTGGCCATTACTCAGCAACTCAGAAGCAGTTGATAGTTAGCAGGCTTGCTTATGCTAACAGTCAAAATTTGGGGATCTGAACTGTTGAACTATCATTGGTACTGCAATAATTAAAAACTGTCACCTGTCTTCCTTTAGGACCATCCAGAAGTTATGTGAGCATTGGTTTGCACAAAGACTCCACACACTGGGCTGCTGTGTGCGAATTCGAAAGTGATTGGGCCATAACCAATATCTCCTGGGTCATTTCTGATACCAATAAAACTGCCTATCCTTTGACCATAAATACCACAAGAGAGGGCAGTAAGGAGCTAGTCACATGCATTTATAAATTTGAACTGTGCCAGCATGAGGGAAGGCTCTTGACATGTGTGATCCAAAATAAATATGGGGAAGTTGAAAGAAGAACCATACATGTCCCAGATTTTTGTAAGTAGAACACTGACAAATGAGAATTTTGAAAGAGCAAATTTTACTATATACAAATCAAACATATATTTGGCAAGTGTTGAAACATTGGTAATGTTCATACATCATATGGCCAAAAGGATGTGGACATCTAAGTACTGAACATCCATTTCCAAAACCATGGGCAACCCTTTCCTTCTGTAACAGCATCCTCTCTTTTATGGAAACTCTAAAGATTGGAACATGGATGTGGGGATTTGTACTCATTCATCCACAAGGGCATTAGTTAGGCAGTTGATGTCAGGCAAGATGCCTGGCATGTGATCTGAGTTCCAATTAATCTCAAAATTCCATAATCCAATCTCACTGGGGTTGAGGTCAGGGCTCTGTGCAGGCCACTCAAGTTCTTTCATACCTCCATTTGTGCACGGTTACTGTCATACCAGAACAGGTTTGCACCCCTTAGCCTTAGTGAAAGGAAGTCTTAATACTACAGCATACAAAGACATTCTAGACAATTTGGTTTTCCAACTTTTTGTGGGGAAGAATTACATATCATGGGACACTAACTCTAGTCTATATTAAAATAAAAGCATTTAATTATGTGAATTTAGCACTTTCTTGCAACATTAATTGGTTGTGGTTTTATAATTATGTGGTACAATTTAATGTATCCTCCAGATAATATATTTCCTTAATATGCTTAAAAACTATTACAAATACAGTAAACCAGTTATGTCCTATACTTGCACATCCTGTGCGTACACATTACAGACTTTTTTAAATGCATAAAGCTGATAAAAATCATATACAATGCAGATATCCATCTGAGCATACATATCAGTGATTAATGTTCAAACAAGGAACTTAGAGGTTTTCTTCTGAATTTTAATACATTTTGCATGGAGCCAACCAACATCTGCTGGGTCATTGCTGATACCAATACCTTAACTTTGACCATAGATACCACAAGAGAGGGCAGTAAGGAGCTAATCACATGCATTTATAAATTTGAATTGTGCTGTAGTGGTGTAGTGGAGGCTAAACAATTGTACATGTCACTTGTGCACCTTTTTTATTACAAAACAGTGTTTACTCATCTTTCTATGATCATTTACTCACTTGCCATTTGCAATTTGAAAAGTTGGAGTCAAAAATATACCGCATTGTTCACTGCATTAGGACTATAACACCAGACCACACTGCCCCTTTCAACAAAAGCTAAGCTGTCTGTTAAATTAGATTAGCTATATGTTGCTTTGGTGAATTAGTCATACATACTGTAAGCGCACCAACATTCAGTCAGATGTTGCTAGTTAGTTAGTTTTCAAAAATTAAGTTCTAAGTTAGCCAACATTTTATGTATATTTACTAAGCTGTATGTTAAACTGGATTTGCTGTGTGTTGCCATGGTGAACTAGGTATATATATACTGTAAGTATCTGTTTTTAGCTTTTCTGGCAAACATCATATGAGAAACTGTATAAATGAGCTGAAATTAAGCTAACTTTAGTAGTGGTGCACAAGGCCTAAAATTGGTAACAAAGGCAAACTCACCAGATCATGATACGAAGGGACAGGTAGCAAGATAGTACCTAATGTACGAGAGACAGAAAAGACATGAATAATTTGCTGTCAGTCCTACTTGTAATCTCCTGAATTAAACTCAAATGTCTGTACAGCTAATATATAGGTATGTGGACAAAAAGTTCACCTTCAATCAATTTTAAAACTAATGGGATTACCAGAAATGGCTTGAAAAACCCTGAAGAACTTCTTCAGGGAAATTTTTAATTTCGATTACTCAGCCTGTAGTTATGATAAAAATTTTTTTTATTGTTTTATTCCCAGTTTTAATGGAAGACGTGTGTGATCCAATGACTTTTTCAGGGGGTTTTCCATAACACTTATAATAATCAAGATATCCGAATGACACTTGCACAAATTGTTTCTCTTTGAATACTCTACACATAAGACTGATTGAATTTAGCATCACACAATTATTTGCAGTTAATTAGCAGTAATTAACTTAATTATCAAGGTCACCCATTGAGGTAAGTGGTAACAGTGGTTTCCCAATTTTGATATCATCAGGATTTCTAGGGATTCCTATCTAATAGCAAATGCGAGGCGATTTTTGGAGGCCTACCCCAAATCACTTTGTAAACCTCGAACATAGCATTTGGGGAACAAAATGGCCACTATGCTTGGTTTTTTTGTTTGTTTTTTTTATTCACATAGTTAGAATATGTGAACTGGTGGCATGAGATGTAAATGAAGACGCTTTGAATTACATTGACCATTGACCGTAATATGTAAACAAGTACTAACATATTGTTATATATATGTAAACAATATATACATACATATGTACATTTACATACATATGTACAACATATGTAAACAATATGTAAACTCCCCATCCTTACAAAACCCAAGTTTACCACTGGTGCTTGCACTCTTGAGTGCAAGAGTGTGAGTGTGCTAATTTTAGTGTGGTAATTTCTCATAAGTCCTATATGCCATTGTAGCAGAACTGCTCTTGTCAACAGCAGTTGAACACCATTTGAATATTGAATCTGTTAACTCTCAAAATGAAGTGCAACATGTTGTCACTGCCAGTGAAGCAAGCCATCATTAGGCAGAGAAATCAAAACAAACCTGTCAGATTGATAGCAAAGACATTAGGTATTAGGTGTTACAAGCTGCAACAACAGCCCTTTCATAGTTATTATTCATATTGTGACACATTAACATACATGCCTATTAAAGCTGAAGTGATGAGGAATGTTTCAACCTAGACTAGTTTTTTTAACAACACACAATACAGGGAAACCAAATAAATGCACAGGAAAAAAATAACCTATTGAGTTTAATGTAAAATTGGAATATGCCACTGTAAACATTAATTACAACCATTTAATGTAATAATTGCTACATTAAATCACAGAAGTAGGGGAAATGTAGAACATGGGCACATTAAACATTAGGAATAGGGAAATGTAAACTTCATATTTTGACTTGGAAATAATGTCTTTTAATGTGGTGGAATCATAATATTTTGCATTGTCCTACATCAGTTGATCCATCTGAGATTTTCATTAGCACAATATCTAAAAGAAGTATAGCAAAATAATGTTGCATGATTTTATTTTTATAATTGAATTTGTCTTTCGGGCGGCACGGTGGTGCAGTGGTTATCACTGTCGCCTCACAGCAAGAATGTCTTGGGTTCAATCCCCGGGTCACCCAGGGTGCCTTTCTGTGCAGAGTTTGCATGTTCTGCCCGTGCGTGCGTGGATTTCCTCCGGTTTCCTCCCCCAGTTCAAAGACATGCAGGTCAACTGGCTACTCTAAAATTGTCCATAGGTGTGAATGCGAGTGTGTGTGGCTGTTTGTCTGTGTTGGCCCTGTGGTGGACCTGCCCATGGTGTACCCCGCCTCTCGCCTGAAGATGCTGGGATTGGCTCCAGCTTCCCTGCGACCCAGATGGATAAAGCGGTATAGATGATGGATGGATGGAATTTGTCTTTTCAATTATTTGTTTATGTTTTGTTTGTTTTTAATTTTATTGGATTATTTGCTGGATTAGTATCTATTATGCATTTAAATTTTTTAAAGGCAAAAATTAGTTGAACAGAAAAGGTCTGTGTCATGTAATATAGAGTTATTTTAATAAGAGGCAGTATAAAATATACATCTCTTATCTAGTTTTTATTTTGCAGTTATCTCATCTATAATGGTTTTAAACAAAACTGTTCCACTGCATGGGAGTCATGGGCAACATACTGGATTGTACAGAGTGGCACTGAAGGAACATGTTTCCAATCAGATGATAATTTTTAGAGTTGATGGAAATGCATCAGCATGTAATATCAAATGTTTCAGGTATGATCAGTGGGATGACAAAATGTTTATGTACACATCACAATACAATATTTCAGGAACACCTTTCAGATTAAAATGCTACATTTCTTTTATGGCATATCTTTAACTGTATGCCTTCAAAAATGCTCCACATTCAATCAAAATATTTTTCTCATTCAATGAATAAGAAAGATACACCATCTATATATTATTACAGCTCTTGCATATCATTGGTTGCCCTTTTAACGTTTGATGTCTGTGCTTGGCTGATATTAGATCCAATGGACTTTCTGCACAAACTGTTGGTATGGCCATGGTTTTTGCTCAGCAAGTGTCAGAGAGTGATGTTGGTTTGTACACGTGCATTGCATCTTGGTGCCATCACAATGCCACAGTTACTGTTCTGGTGGAAGTAACAAGCCAGGATATCCACAGCTGTAAGTATTTACTGCTTTGTCCAATGATGGCTATAGTGGCATGTAGACCATTATAATGTCTATACAGTGGGCCTTGTTATACTCACCTGATATACACTACCAGTCAAAAGTTTGGACACACCTACTCATTTTCATAGGTTTCTCTTTATATATTTGTTTGCTTTCTACGTTGTAAAACATTACTGAATACATCAAAACTATGAAGCAGCACGTATGGCATATACTGAATTATGAGGTAAACAAAAAAGTGTAAACAAAAAAACAAAATACGTTTCATATTTTAGATTCTTCAAAGTAGCCACCATTTACCGTGATGATACAATTGGCATTATCTTAACCAGTTTCAT
>JAQQZR010000003.1:12718945-12730814 GCA_030068235.1 Notoglanidium macrostoma | reverse complement strand
TTTAGGATCCTGTTGCGCCAGTATTTAGTGTTATCGAGTGTACCTCTAAGTGGTCATTATTGTGCCGGGTGACTAGCGCCCGTGAAAAGGGGGTTACATACAAACTACACATATGGTATACTAACAGGGAGCCCCTACTCTCCTGCTATATGGATTTAAATAGCCCAGGTGCTCACTTGCCACCAATCAGCAGGCTCAATTAATCAATCAGGCTGAAAACAACCAGCCATGATATGCCATGGGTGAGGCCCATATGTCAAGGTGACGACACAGGGAAAAGTGGCCATGAGATCATCATACTCAAAAAAACAACAACTCAGGTGCCAAAATCAAAATAATACATCAAGTCCAAACCAAAGGAAAGTAATGAGGTTGCACAAACATGGGATTCACAAAAAGCACCACAGCAAACCTTTGTCTTTACAAGGCACAACACTTGCAGCTAAAAAGACTCGCTTGCCACCAATCAGCAGGCTCAATCAGACTGACACCAGCCAGGGTACCCTAATCTGCTTTGCTGCAGAAAAAGAGGAACTCACCCCACTGCGTGACCTACACAGAACTAATGAAATCAAGAAAAATCTGTGAAGACTAACAAAAACAAAACTCCTAAATAACTTTACAGAACTTGTGTGCACAAGTTTTGACTGTTAGTCAAAAAATGGAAATCACTACAAACAAAAAAAAATACAATGAACAAATATAATGGGCTGTCACTAAATTTAGTGTGTATTACATCATTACAGTCATATGAATGCCCCAGCAAAGAAACCTCTATAGCAGAGATCTGGGTGTTCTCTAGATTTTTATAATGAAAGAGAAGCGCTAAATAATCTAATGTAATATAATTAATTGTAAACTGAATTGAAAAGATATATAAACCCACAGTTGTTCTTTCAATAGGTATTGTGTATTTGTGCCACTTCAGGAATTGAATGCTGTTGTGTCATTCAGTGATGAAAGTTTGTATATTTGATGACTTGAAAGACAACACTTAAATTCTATGGACAGCGAGAGGTTACTCTTGTATGACGGGAATGTAGAATTAACATACCGTGTCTGAATGAAAACAAGCAACTCATGTCCACATTAAATTCATTTTGAAGTGCTCATAGAGAATGTTGTTTCAGCAATTGGACAGGATTGAATCAGACTTCAACATACCCAGAGAGGAGAAAGAGAAGTTTGCTTTTAAAAAAAAGTGAAAGGGAAATAACTCTGCTTAAATAAGATTTATTTCTATAGATTCCTGTTTTTCATGTCTGCCACACATTTTGTTCAATTTGTTATCTGATTAAATTATGTGATTTAATTTAACTGTTATACTTGTTTTGATTTGAACAGGAAGCTTTGTGGACAATGCAAAATTCTGAAAACGCTCACAGATACAATTCACAGATAAGGTAAACTAACGTATCTTGTTGGTAACTTGTATCACGATTGTTTCAAGGAGTAGCTGGAATTGTAAATTAACTTTTTGGTAATCTTTCTTTCTACTTCTGTCCTACTGCATAGGTTGCATTTTGTAATAACAGGCATAAATATTTTGACTAAAATTTTCTTTCTTCTGAAAATTTAGGCTGCTGGACGCAAATTATAGGGTACTACGAGAGGTAACTGGTTCTAGGGTTTGTGCTCTAAAATTAAGTTATTATTTCTGATTGGACAAGGGGCATTCTTTGAGTAGGGATATCCTGGCACACTCGAACTCTTCCTTGTTAATAATCATTCCATGTTCAATACACTTTAACCATTAACCGTTTCATTCATTCAGTACGAGCTAGCTGGACTACAGACATTGCTTTTGAAATGTTACATTTGTCAATTGTTAAGTCAGCACATGAATTAGAGGAAATGTGTAATTTATGCCATGAGCATGACATACAAGGATTTGCAATGATAACAAATAGGCTACTACATAAGCATTACTGAAATGCCAGAAACCACCACAAATTTTTAAATATGTGGATGTACATATAACAGTCCCAATATGTCATATATGAAAACTATGGTATGGACAGTATAGCTCAGTTTGATGTGTGGGTGGAGCAGTGTGGGTTTCCTGCTAAGGGGAGTTTCAGTATGAGACAGATAGAACAACTTAGAGAAAAGCTTAAGAAGAAAGAAAACAAAGAAAGTAAACCCAAGTTTTTAGCAAATTGGAAGGTCTTTGGTGATTGGCAGGGGAGGGCACATATTAGAAAAAAAATACAGGCAGGACTCTCATCTGTTTCTCAGTGTGTGAAATTGCAGAAAGATCCAGACTTGAACTCTGCCCTGCTGAGATGCCCAAGACAAGAGCTTGGAGACAAATGACCCAGCTCAGCGCGGGGTAGACCAGCCATACCCAGAAGGCGGAGCTTCAACATCCTACCTTTATCTGTACATGAATACTGGAATACTTTGAAGACAGCTCACTGTGAAAAGGAACATGAACACCTCCTAATAGCACAACACAACATTAGACAGGAACATATTAGCAAAGGACCTGGTAGACAATGTAATTGGGATTGGTACTGTGAATGCAGGGACAAAGGACAAATATAACCCACCCATGTTCCAATTTCATCCATACTTTAATTTCATCCTCCTTCCCAGTCAATTTGTTGGGCAGAGACCTTATGCGCAGATTTCATTTGATGTTTACCTCATCAAGCGAAGGCCTTGTGAGCCTTGGCAAACCCCATAGTGTTAAATACAGCCCAGAGATGCCAATATATGTGTATGAATGGAGGCTTTGCCCTGACCCGTTGATACAGTTCACATCACACCTAGTCCAAACAGCTCACCATAGAACCTGTCCACAGGGAACTGACTACATGTCGGAAGAAGATATACACCGTACCGTACACATTCACGGGGGGTGGGATGAGTCATTTGAGAAAGCTTGGATTAAAGATTCCTTGAACAGGGAACGCTTAGTTCTGAGCACATTGTATTGGTCAAAAATTACTGTGCATTTCAGGTGAAATGTCATGATAATTGCATTAAGGTGACAGAACGAAATTGGGGATGCCCTCTGGAAAGGGACCCTTTCTTAGGGTGTTGCCAAAGAGAGTTCTTTGATGTCCCCTAAAAGGATTTTTGTTTTCTTATCTTACAGGAGAGTCTTACATGCCTTTTTACAGAAAGAAGAGTCCATGTTGTTCCACTCAATGTCAAAGTCTTCAAACAGAAGATATTTTGGAAAATTCTGAACATGCAGACAAGTTAGTTTAAATTTTATATCATTTAAACATTTAAATCTTTTCATGATTTTCTCTTTTCTCTTCTACCAGAAGACAATGTAAGTGAACTTCCCTGTTTCCAGCTCCCCCCAACAGTTTCAGCAACGAGCATTGACGAGCAAAAGAAGGCAGAGGTTTTAGGAGTGCTTTTTTTAGTTCTTGTTTATTTTCTGCCCAGTGATTTTTGTTGAAACCATTAAAAGCTTAATGTTATTCAATATTGTGTTTGCCTCAAGTTTTTTGCCCCGAAGTGTAGATGCCAACACTAATACCATCACCAAGTAGTGAGACTCTGAGTTCATGCAACTTCTGTCATATTCTGTTCTTTTTACTATGAAGCCCAATAAATAAATAAATAAATAAAATACTTTAATTAATGAAACTACAATCATACAAACTCATGTCTGAGGAAAAACTGGATCAGTGGGGAGGGGTTTAGCGGACAACTGAAGAACAGTCTATCTCAGGGGTGGGCAAACTTTCCGGCTCAGGGGCCTCATTGACTTTTAAAATTGACAGACGGGCCCAGCCTGCACCAGATGCATACATATTAAACATAAACATTAAAAAGACACTACAGTGTTAATACTTACATTCACTTTTGGTGGGAACAGTGTTGTTGATCACCCTTTTTTGCCAGTGCATCGAAGTCCGGTGTTAGTTTTGTTGTGGCAATTCTCAGAACAGATCTGAGGTGTTCATCACTCAACTGGGATCTGTGGGGTGCTTTGTTGTTGTCCATCACACTAAAAGTCTGTTCACACACATACGTAGCGCCAAACAACACCAGCATCCTCTGTGCTATCTTCTGGATGTTTGGAAATTTGGCTGTGCTTAATGAAGCATAAAACCCATCCAGTTTAGCAGTGTAAAACTTCTTCTTTAAGACGGTGTCACATTGGAGATCAATCAGTTCCAATTGCAACTCCTGTGGTGCCGTTTCAGGGTCTTGTGTGAAGGGACATGACACCAGCTGAAGTGACTTGTCAATTTTTCCAAAATCAGAGAACCGATGGCAGAATTCTCCATGCAGGTTGTCCAGTGATTTCCTGTATTTTTTCACATGTCGAGGGGCCTCTTTCAGCATAGCCAGTGTGGGGAAATGAGCAAATGACTTGTTTGATATTTGCTTTGAGAATAAAGCTAGCTTGATTTTAAAGGCTCTGACGTTTGTGTACATTTCATGCACAAACTGGTCTTTCCCTTGTAGCTTTACGTTCAGCTCATTCATGTGTGTCAGTATGTCCACAGCAAAAGCTAAATCACAAAGCCAAACTGTGTCACTCACCTCAGGAAAATCATCAGCTTTCTCAAGTAGCTCCAAAAATGAGATAATCTCCTGTTTGAGATCCCATACTCGTTGACATGCTTTCCCCAAACTTAACCAGCTGACATTGGAGTGGTTAAAACAAGTCCTTGTGATCAGCATCAATTTCTTCAAGAAACTTAATAAACTGACGATGCAGAAGTCCCCTCGCTCGAATAAAGTTAACGAGTTTTACAACTGGCTTCACTACGTGATCAAGCTGCAATACAGATTTACACAGTGCTTCCTGGTGGATTATGCAGTGTAAGAAAATTACCTCCTGCTCAGGGTTGTCCTCTTTCACCCTCTCCTGGATTCTTTTGAGCAACCCGACGTTTTTCCAGACAGATTTGGCCATCCATCTGTGGTAACACGCTGCCATACAAGTCCTCTCCCCGCGTTTTCCCTTTTATGGATTCCATGGCCAAAAACTCCTCTGTTATCTCAAAATTGTCATTAATCCCTCTGATAAAAATTTTAATCTGAGCGGTGTCCTTTATGTCATTATTTTCGTCCAGTGCCAAGGAATATAATGTAAAAGACTCCGCTTTTTTGTTTAGCTTGCTAGCTAAGTCTTCATCAATTAGCTCAACACGGCGAGTCACTGTCCTGCGTGATAAGCAAATTTTTTCAAATTTGTTCTTGCTCTCCGGACACAAGATACCTGCGGTCTCTACCATGCACTCTTTGAGAAACTCCCCTTCGGAGAATGGCTTGCTGGTCTTTGCTAATTTGAATGTCAGCAAAAAACTTGTCTTCGTGCTTGATACTGGATGGCAGTACTTGATACTTGATATTGGATGGCAGTTTGTCAGATAAAGGTGTTTTGCTGAGCCTGCAAACTAGCTGCCAATCTCTGAGAGGTAGCTGTCCGTTCTTGCGTTGATTGGATGTTAGCGTACTTAGAATGCTTGGTGGAAAAGTGATGGCTGATGTTGTATTCCTTTAAAACCGCAACGGTTTCTTGGCAAATAGGACATACAGCCTTTGACCGGACTTCAGTTAAAAAGTATTTAGTTGTCCATTCCTTATTAAACACTCGACACTCACTGTCAACTTTTCTTTTCTTTGGCCCACTCATTGTTACAGATGGGTTCAGAGCAGTAGCAGAGTAATAACAGAGAGTAGCCCGGCCTCCGCAAAATCAAGAAAACCAAAATCAAGTCAATCAAGTGTATCACTGCACCTAATGCGCCACCCGGTGGAACGCCAGGCATTACAGGACAAGGTCAAATTAATGCTGTTATAATTATATGATTTGATTTGGGTAATTCTGTACCATCCTTCGGCGGGCCGGATTAAAATGAACAACGGGCCGGATGTGGCCCGCGGGCCATAGTTTGCCCACCCCTGTTATAGAGCATGCCCACAGTGTGCATGTAAGGTGAGATGTAAGGCCGGATGATGTTGTTCACACAAATGGTGTTGTGTGATTAAGAAATTGTAACATTCGATAGGTATTCATCAGGGAATGAAAGCACATTTAATCGGGGTCTCAAAAGGACGTTAGCCTATGCAAATTAATTAGGCTTCAACTAAGAAGTAAAGGGCAGCCCATGTCCAGCTGCTGCATCATGTATAGCAGGATGGAGGAGATACTTAAGATAAGAAACTCAGGGATTGTTCAAGAAAACCTGCCAGTGAGCAGGGTAGGTTTAGAGAATCAGTTACCATGGTAACTGACCCATAGTTTGAGTTACCTCTCTTTCTGGAACAGAAAACTCCATCATCCCAGGGTTAACAAACAGAGTTTTAAATAAACCTGCTTTCTAGAATACCAGTGGTCCTAGGGTTAGGGTCAGAGTTATAGTAAATTTGTTATTTTGGCATTTTTAACCTCAGATTAAACTTTTTTTTATTTCTTTTTGTGCATTTTTAGACACTAATATCAGTTTTTATTATGCTGTGGCATCCACAGAATATACTACACTGCATATGTATAAGGTTACTTATTCTGTAGGTTGTGTTCTTTTAGGCTGAACTCTGTTGGTTTTTATTATTACAAAATATTGAACAGGTTAACACTATCTTTATTTTAGTATTTTTCTGCACCTGGAGAGAAGGGCAAATTACATGAGAGTGCTGTTTAAAAACTACGGTTCAGCATTCAGTGCAATAACACTATACCTGAATGCTTACTCATATATCCATTATTGTATGTATCTGCTGCATAGCATCTTGTCCAGTGAATATGTTTTTTTTGTATATTTTATCTATAATGTACAATCTTTCATTACTTTTCTTGTACTTTATTGCTTTTATTGTTGCCTTATTCATAAAGTATTTGTTTACCTGTGCTAATGTGATTGTGAATGTTACGGCTTAAAATTTTGATGTCGAGCCAAAATGTGTTGTTTTACTGCAGAACATTCAGTCCGCAACAAGGAAAAACGTAACTGTATGTATTACATCATACAATTTGAAATAATTGCAAGAACAGAGATTTATATTGTCACCACTATTTTTAAGACATTTTCAAAATATGGCAGTGTTAATCAGATATGCTTTATAACGAATAAGTTCAAAGGGTCCAATAAAGGGAAAAGCATTTAACTTAATTCATAAATATTACAAAAACAGTAATGTGCATATTTTAGTCTATTTATAAACAAGTATTCAACCAAAATAAATGAAAACTATTCACAACGCTTTGACTTTATAATACTCTTATTTCCATTATAATGCAAACACCAACCTTTATTAGATATACATCTCTCAAATCTAAGATATATCCATCAGTCTGTTTTAATAAGTAGTATCAGACATAGGCTCCGATTTTGCTCGGGAGCGCACACATTCACAGGAAAAAGTGATCACCCATTGCTACGTGGATACTCTATGCTATGTGGATAGGAACTCAAAGTTGGCCAAATGAGAGGTGTAGTATATTCTTTATAGGATGCTTGATGTAGGACTACTTGTTTTGAAGCACCAGAGTAAACTGTTTAGAACCTATTTATTTTGTTTCATAATAAACATGCATCAAAATTCGGGGAAAGTAAACGTTGACCAAATCAGGGGTGTAGTATGTCATCCAGATGCTAGGTGAGTTAATTCCACTTTAATTTGTTCCACTGCAATGAACAGTTCAAACTCTTTTGAAGTATATTGTAGCCGCTATTGAACGTCAAGTAATTTGTTGACGGTCCCTTAGCTCGCGTTCGAGAAACGATTATCCATAGAGATCAGTGTATCTTCCGAATATTAAACTACATACATTTCAGACAACAACTATATTGTTGCTCATTGTATTAAATGCCAACAACGATAATTCACAAGTATTTCTGTTTTTGCACTCACAGACAGGAAACTATTGAAGTCAGAAATCCGAATATGAAACCAACTTTACCGCAGTCTAGAAAAGTACCTTCCCAACAAGAGGCTCAGCCTTCACTACAGGGTGGGCCGGTTCATTAGCTGGCATATTATCAGTCCATTCCTCCTCTTCAAACATGATAACGACGACACCAGCAGCCTAGGCCAAATACATAAATTCAGCGACTTCAGTGAAAACAGCAATAATCCACCACTGTACTTTTGTAGCTAGTTAACACAGCCAATGATCCTTGAGTAAAGTGAATGCTACAGCCACATACTTAATCGACTCACCTACTTTCTGATCAGAGAAAATCTTGGGAATAGAGTTGATATTTCTCCAAAACAAAACGAATTTTCTTGTTAATTAGACACGCGTAATATCAATCATATCAGTCGCTATGACTCCAGCTATCAATCTACATTCACGGATGAAACACGTGGAGTCTGCTTACTTCCGGGTTAGGGGTTATTTACCTCGAGTAAAGCGCAGACCGCCGCTTAGGGGTGTTAGTATGTCTACCAGATCCCGCCCCTGCCCGATTTGGTCCACGCATGTGCCGTTCTTCATGCTTTACGACTCTGCCTGATCTGTGATCATTTCTCGACATTACTTCACATTTTGTGGCATTTCAAAATAATTTATACCCGGAATTTCTGGATTAGAAAAATAGACACATGCAATTTCAGTTTTGCTTTTTTCATACAACAGTATGCAAGTCTTTCCAGAATTTTTTTTACAACACGCAAAAACAGGTGAATAACAGTTTTGTTGTTGGTATCACATAAAATATACAAATAGTTTCCATCTTTATATTTAGTTCAAAGAGCTCTAAGAGCTAAGAGCTCTTTTTAAGAGCTAACTGACTGAGAAGTGACCAATTTGGAATGTCTGAAGCTGCTTCCTAAAGATTCCTTCCATCATCAGGCCTCTTATGGCACTTACATGCTTTTCTGCTGTGACACTTTCATGGTGGAAAAAAAAGAACAATCTTTTTTTCCTCACTTAATTCACATTTACTTCGCATTTTCTCCAACTTGCCTCCAGATTTTGGCCTTTTCAAGGGGCTGTTACTGTTTTAAATACTTATTGGCATAGGCATGAGTCAAAATAACAAACATCTAACTCAGAGAAACTTTTTTTTTTTTTTTATCTGCAACTGTCATTTCAGCTGAGCTTTGCCTTTTATGTTATTTTGTGGGCATCACCAAATGCGAATCAGCTGCACCATGTACACATCTGGCAATTTATGGGTGATTGGCATTCATCAACATATTGTGAATCCAGTTAATGGATGGATGGATGGAACTTCTTTTGGAACAATTTTCATTGTCAAAGCAAAAATAAACTATCTGGTCATATTGTGTTTCAGTTCTCAATTTTCATTTATTGTTCATAGAACTGATGTATGAAAGCAATATCCCACTCATAATCATGTAGTTGTACTGAAGCACAGCTTGGATTACCTGCAGCCTTGTGACTACCACCAAATCACAGCTATTACATCACAGCTCTTATTCAGTACAACAGCATGCTTTTTGTGTGACATTGCTTAAATATTCACTAAATATAACGAAACGTATGTGGACACATGACATCCCCCTGTGATGGTTGACTATCTCATTCCAAAACTATGGTTATTAATATGGATTTGGTCCCTCACAGCCTCCCCTTTTCTGGGAAGGTTTTCCACTAGATTTTGGAATTTCGCTGCGGGTATTTCTGCCAATTCATCCATTAAAGTATTAGTGATGTTTGAGCAAGACGGTCTGGTGTGCAGTCAGGCTTCAAATTAATCTCAAAAGTGTTCAATGGGGTCAGGGTCAGGGCATGGTGACCAATCTTGGCAAACCAAGTCTTTTGCTTTGTGCACAGATCATTGTCATACTGGAACACATTTTGGCCCCTTCGTTCAAGTGAAGGGAAACTGTAATGCTACAGAATACAAAGACATAGCAAAAGAAACAAACATTTCTTGTTGACTGTTATTTACAGTAACTGTTGCTCAGTGTATGAATCAAGGTGTAATATATTGCTCTCAATTTAGGTTTTAGTTCAATTCTATGCACACCTTATTTAAAAAATAGACCTGTCTGGACATGTCACAGAAAATAGCACAATGTCCAAGCTCAGAAATAAAACACATGCCAGGTTCTTGGTCATTGTACAGTGTCACAATTTAATTATGTAACCAATGAGTATGTGCATTTTTAATCCCAAATCTTGTCCAACTTTACATTTTTGTAAACAAAATTTAGTTCTTTTTATTTACAAACACCATTTAAAAACACTTTCCAGCTCAGGAAAATCTAAGTACATGAAGCTGAAGCAAATTCACAGCACCTGAAATTAAAGCATGATTAAAGGATGCCTTGCTGCGGAGTCTTTCCTGCTATTTTCTTGGAGCATTCCAGCAGAGCATTATGGATGTCTTTAGCACAAGATATCTGAGATTTGATCATGCTCAGATACTGAGAGTAAGACAAAGACTCTGTCTGCACTGTGTCAGGTTTGGTCGCTGTAGGCACCAGGTTTGGAGAGTGTTTGGCACTATCGATGCTCTGAGAGAGGCACTCGTGAGCCAGGCGCTAAAAGACACAAATGATTAGTCTGCTGGACTCCAGTTTAATGTAGTGTCACTTATTTTTATAAATTTTTACAATAATCCTCTTATTTTTTATTGTTATATCTGATCATTCTTATCACTACAGAATGGTCTGTCCATGGCATGGAATTAAAATGAATGGTTCTCTCAAGACTGCTACAAGACAGTTGTTTATAAAGAAGATACTTCATTATAATATTCTGTAAACATTTATTAAAGATGCAATTTGATAGTGTGTTTACCAGACAGAGCTCCAGTTGATCACAGAGGGCATAAAACTCTTCTAAACTCTTGTCAAATCGCTGAACTGTGGAATCATTACTCTTTCTAAAATGAAAAATAGGCAATTACTAAGTAACTAAAACTAGGCACATGGCTTGGCTTTAAATAAAGACATGTCATGTCAATGTATAAAGGGGAAAAAAATCATTAAGGCATGTATGAGAAACAGCAGCATTTTCATTTTAGGATGGAAATGGGCTTCAGAGACAAGTGATCAAGTCTTTATTAACTGGTTACTACCACAGTGACAAAGCAGAGAAAACTGTGTAAAAATGTCTCCAATTAGAAGTCCCAGAATTTTAATTCTTATTTATTTATTTGTTGGGGGGGGAATGCATTAATGCATTCATTTTCAGTAAGCAACGTCTTTAAGAACAGACATGGAGCGAACACATAAACCTGCACAGGCAGCAGCAGTCTCAGGATCAAACTGGATGACTTGGAGATGTGAGGTAAAAAGGTAAACAGCTAAAAAGTTTTTAAAACTATAGAAAAAAAACTAAGGGTGGGTGAGGAAAGTCTAATGCGAAGTGAAGCCCGTATTCTGTGACTGAAGAAAACTTTCTAATATAAAAGCAGTAACAGAAAGACAAAATATGATGAGTTGGGTTTCACTTGTGTCATTAGAAGTTACCAGACTGTCACAAATGAGTTGAAAAATGAACAACAACCACTGATGGACTTTTTAGACAACTTCACAAGTTTACTGTCCTCAACCACTTACCTTGGTGAGAGTGGCTTTTCTGCCCTCACTGCACTAAAACGAAGTACAGACAGACTTCATGTTCAGTACAGCTTAGGACTAGAACTGGCATGCATTTCACTAAAACCTGGAGACATCAACCTCCGTCCTCTTTATCTATTGACATGTTTACTCCCTGACATTTATATTTGGCCATAATAAAGAGAAATATTTTTCATTACAATATTAAATGTGTACAGTACACATACAGGGGACTGAAAAAGGGATTGGAAACTTAGGAAACCATTTAATTATTGTGAACTTAAAAATCACAAAGAAAATACACTGAACCAGGACAACATAAATTACCCAAATTATCTGTAGTACATCCCAAAAACTTCCAGCAGGTGTACGACTAGATCCTGAAGTACAAGTACTCGACTTCGCTAAC
>JAQQZR010000003.1:12696958-12714293 GCA_030068235.1 Notoglanidium macrostoma | reverse complement strand
ACTCCAACCAGGAGTAGGACACCAGGATGGATCAGGCAGGTCCGGAAAGCAGAAGGGGTCAGGATCACTGGAATCTCCGGAGTATCATCATGTGCAGCTCAACAGACAGAGAGAGAGAGAAGAAGCAGATTGTTAGGTATGCTCATTGTCACCTAATGGTAAAGAACAGAGTCTATCATGTTCTGATATACTTTTCATATACTGATATGCAATTTTTTTCTTTTTTGTTAGGGAGTTAGGTAAGTGTGTTTTGTTTTCAATTCTTTTAGGGTAGTTAGTGGGTGTAATCCTAGGTTGTTTTGTTTATTATTTTGGCTGTGCTCACCCTGGCATTTGTTTACCCTGGGCTTTTGTGAATAAATTAATCTCTTAGATTATTTTGGAGTGATGGTCGTCCTGGTGAGTGGGGAAGACACTTTTTATACTATGTCTGGTACCCCTAGGCCGGGACGCAACACTGTCCTCTTAATCCTCTTAATTTCTCTCTGATGTTTGATATGAATGCTTAAAGCTTTTTGATGTGTTTATGCATTATTTTATGCATTGTGCTGCTGCCACATTTGGCTGATTTGGATAACTGGATAAATGATCAGGTGTACAGGAAATCCTATTAGAGAGACTGGTGAGTGTATGTTAGGACATAAACTGATGCTGCGGATTAATTTTCTATAACAGCAGCTCTGACAGTAGTTGTAGAAAATGCATATTAATAGAAACGAAAGCCCAAGCTAATGTTAGCCCATCTCTATGACTTTATTTTAAGACTGGAAAAACAAAAGTTGACAATGTAAACAATGTTCACTCATTCTTATTTTCTATTGCTGCTCATCATACACCACAGAAATAAATTTAGCATTCATGTAGTAGTAATTGCTGTGTCCTTAATATTTTTAACAGTGCTTTGCTACAACTCTTCCCTCTTTGGTTAGAAGCAAAAATTCACACACAGAAATTCAGTTTTTGTGTTTTTAACTGTCCTCAGAAAGGTTTCTCAGAAGTAAATTTTATTGTTAAATTTTACATACTTTTTACATTACATCCTAATATTTACAATGTTACAAATTTTATTAAATTACATTTTATTAAAAATTTATTTTTCTTAATTTAATTACATTAAATTAAGGATTAATCAACACAACTCAAGTTTTCCGTCTTGGTTCTGTAAACTGAAAAGCAACGCGATCAAAGAATTATCTGCGAAAGAAAAGCAGAAATGAGGAATACAGACAGCACTGTGACAGCAGCAGTGTATTTCTGTGGCTACGTGAGGGGAGTGGAATTCTACCAGGGAATTTTGCACAATAAATTTTTGTTGTGGTTATTACTCTGCTACTGCAAGAAGCCAAATTATTCAGAACTAAGTTTTTAAAAACTACACTGATTATTAATTTTCAGCATAAATTGAGGTTCTAACAATTTTGACTTATTTGAAATTTTTTTATTTTAATTTGGAATTAAACTGTTAAACATATCTGCATATTCACAAAAAAAAGTCTTAGCGCTTAAGAGGTTAAATTATCTTCGAAGGGAATATTCTAGAAGACATTTTATTGCTTCCTGTATAAACAAACAGATTACACACATGGAATGCTGTATTTTCCAATAACAGCATGTTCCAATGTTATTCTGCTTATTCAAGTGACTTTGCAACAATGACAATATTTAATTTATTAATGAACAAACACCAGATGTAAAACTATAGTTATATTTAATGTGATGAAATGTCCACAAGTCAGGCAACATAGCAAGCATTATAGCAGCTATACACAGTGATCCCTAGCCTTTATTCTCACTCTTGAAGTAAATAAGAAACCAGTCCAAATCCAGCTGCTTGTCAGGGGACTGAAAAAACAGAAGGCATTAAAGGCAGAAAGCATAGAACTCTTCTGTCCTAAATTAATTCCATTCATTATTAACCTTAGATTATGTGGAGTGTCTGCTATACAAGTCTCTGTTGACTGCTGAGTATTGTTACTATAGAAGCAATAATGTATTAACAGTGATGTGCAAACTACTTTGTACAGATCATGTGAAATGGATGGATGGCTAGTTGTAACAGACACCCCATAAATAACATTCTGACAGATGTTATAAGCCTGTAAATGACGCTTTGGCTGAAGTGCCACATGACATCTTGGCTGCAACGCCCAGTATTTATAATTTCTAGTCAGCATTTCTAACAAGTGAAGCAGTCTTCTTAAGGCTGTGAGTGCTACAGTAGCTTGAATATTCAAAAAATGGCTAATGCTGATCTAGATTAGATATGCAACTATATACAGTTGAGGTCAGAAGTTTACATATAGTCATAGATGTGAATGTCATAGCAATTTTTTAAGGGCTGTTAATGATTCCTGTTCTTTTCCTGGGGAAGAATGATTGTACAACATACTTCTTTAATTTAAATAAATAAATGCACACACAACTGACAATCGATGACGGTGTTCCAGCAGCTTCCAGTTCATGGCAGGCCTGTGCCTTGATGGTTACTGACCACTGAACCGGTTTCCTCTCAGCTAATGGTAACTGTTAGGTCTTCTTTCAGACTGTCAAAATTGCTACACCTCCCATTAACTTATGCTTGTAAAACAAACAAATCCCTTTTTATATTGTGCACTCCGAAGCTATCAGATGTAGTCAATTATGATCTCTAACAGCAAGTTAAGAGGCCTTGGCACTGGCAAGTTAAAAAATATTTTGGAACTTTCAGCAACACTAAATTAATAATCTGTGTGGGTGCAAATATATTTTTGACACTGTATGTTTAAATTTATCCTATGTTGATTTCAGAACACCAAAATAAATTAAAACTTGTGCAGCATATTCTTGTTTTCTTTTATTAATGATGTATGCTGTACAATCATACTTCCCCAGAAAAAAAAAGTTCAAAGAAATCACTGAAATCCCAAATCACTGAAATCTGGCACTTAGTAGCAGACAGAATTAGCTACAGTTCAGTTAATTAATAGGTTTTAATATCTATGTATCACTAAGTAAATAGAAGTTAAAAAATTTCAGCGTTGTTTTTCCCAGTCTTGATCATTTTTATTTCCACAATAATATTTTCCCAATACAAGTACAGTATCACCAGGTAAAAATAAATATCCCAGTTTTGATTTAGAGCACTGTAAGCATCTATAGCATTTCAAACTCAGTGAAATGGGTTTAAGTCTCAATAATGGTCAGAGGTTCATGTGAAATAAAAGCCACAATAGGCTTCTGTGATTATAAAGATATTATCATCCACACAACATTAACTTGCCACAATATTCAGTGATGTTTATTGCCAATAATATTACCAGGACAGCCAACCATTAAATATTTTGCATAGGAGCTCCTGAAAAACTTTGGAGAATGCATTTGTTATTGGAAGAAAAAGGGTTAAGGTTTAGGTGCACTGAAGTGTGGTTACTCTATCTTAGGGTGGGGGTTGACTATGTTTTTGCAATTGCCAGTTGCTGACTGCACAGCTGGTAATATTATGACATTGCCTGTTCCTTAAACTGGAAATGGGGGAATGTTCATTTTCCAATATCACAAGCTTAGGCCACACCAATAGGAGTCAATAGCTGGAAATAAACATGACTCCAGCAGAGATCTGGCACAATTGACCCAGACTGGGTTGAACTAACAATTCTGGTTTTAAAAATAAAATCAATGTTAAAACTGTCACTTCCTGGATCAAAGCTCCCTGACTTAACAAAAATATAGAAAACAACTGTGAATACAAACATTATTGTAAGAATTATGTTAGTTGAAGCTTTTAGAAATGGATTGATGTGTACGATTGGGCTGATTTGGTCCAACATATTTCAGGGGAGTGTATGAAGGCTTTTCAATCACCTCCAAGCCAAGGTAAGGCTGCAAAACTTCTGGAACATGTACAGTACCTTCCTAAAACAGATAATAATAAAGAATTTTAAAAACTCTAGTCTTTACAGTTGACTATAACCAGCTTAACAGAGTTTTCCAGAAATGTATTAATGAAATAATGCTAATTTAATAAGTGAAGTTTGAATGAGTTTTTTTTAAGGATAATTATTTATATA
Organism: Notoglanidium macrostoma; assembly: GCA_030068235.1. Taxonomy (NCBI): domain Eukaryota; kingdom Metazoa; phylum Chordata; class Actinopteri; order Siluriformes; family Auchenoglanididae; genus Notoglanidium; species Notoglanidium macrostoma. The sequence continues at coordinate 12,710,247 of JAQQZR010000003.1, read as the reverse complement.
CTATTTACTATACACACTCAAAATAATGTCTGGTAATAATCAAATTAATTCAACTAAAGAAAGTATATTTATATTATTGTGACTAAACATGACTGTGCAACAAACAAAAAAATGTGTGTGGAGACAATGTGACTGTGTGTGTGTTTTTAAAGAATATTAACATGAAACCTCACTTTTGTTTGATGTGTTTCCAAAAGTGCAATAATGGTGCGTGGAATAGCACAAGCTGTAGCATTCACCTAGAACAAAACAAATATATTGCAGGTTATCATTCCCAGAATTCTGTGCGACAGTGAATGCATTTCCTTCTATTTCAATAAGGCAAAAAGTATTAGAGTGGCAAGGCCATTTCTTTTGTTTTAAGCGTATGCAGCGTGGGTGGTAAATGTCTATTATGGAGGGAAGAGAGACTCTGTTGCTCTCTATTGGTCAGTGTATACATTCCACCGCAAGCCAATGTACAGGAGGCACAATGCATACTCACTGATCAAATACTGTGTGGGGAGACAAATCCGGACTCCTTATTTATTGTTCTTGGCAACTTTAACAAATGAAACCTCAGCCTCGCCCTACCTGGTTCATAGCTAAGCTAAGGAGGCTAAGGTTGGAAAAGGAGAAAGCATTTCAGAGAGGGGACAGAGATACTTTCAAAGCGTCAAAGTACAGGTTTAGCAAGGCAGTGACATAGGCTAAACAGCTGTACTTCAAGAAACTACAGTACCAGTTCTCAGCTAATGGCTCTGTTTCAGTCTGTCAGGCAGTTAACCAACTACAAGCCTAAAGCCACTCCACCAACAATTCACACCTAACCAACAGCTTGAACACCTTCTACTGTCACTTTGAAAGTCCTATTACCCCCCTCTCCTCACCCTGGACTTTTAACACCTTCAGCCCCTCAGTTCCACCACTTCCTCTGCCCATAATACAGCACGGGCCTGGACTCCTCTCCCTCCACCTTTCACTACAGAAGACTCTTCTCCCACCACCATAACACCTCTCTCCATACTGAACAGAGATGTAAATAGACTCTTTAAGAGGCAGATCCCCTACACAGCAGTTAGACCAGACTCCGTCTCTCTGTCCACCCTGAAGCATAGTGCTGATCAGCTGTAGCCAGCGGTCTTTGAGCGCCTTGTTCTGTCAAATCCATCACTGACTCCTTCCTGGACCCCCTGCAGTTTGCCTACAGAGCCAACAGGTCAGTAGATGATGCTGTTAACATGGCACTACACTTCATCCTCCAGCACCTGGACTCTACAGGAACCTATGCCAGGCTACTCCTTGTGGACTTTAGCTCCACTTTCAACACCTTCATCCCAGTTCTGTTGCAGAAGAAGCTCTCCCTGCTGAATGTGCCTGAATGTGTGTCTCATACTCTCAGACCAGTAGCACCGGTTCCCCTCAATGCTGTGTACTTTCTACCCCGCTTTTCTCCCTGTATACCAACAGCTGCACCTTCAGTCACCAGTCTGTCAAACTGCTAAAGTTCACAGATGACACCACCCGCATCAGGCTCATCTCAGGTGGGAATGAGTCTGCCTACAGAAAGGAGATTGACAATCTGGCAACCTGGTGCGGAGACAACAACCTGCAGCTCGATACTGTCAAAACAGTGAAGATGATTTTGGAGTTCAGGAGAAACCCAGCCCCACCAGCCCCCATCATCCTGGGTGAAACTCTAGTGGACACTTTGAAGTCTTTCCACGTCCTGGGATCCATCATCTCCTAGGACCTAAAGTGGGAGCTAAACATCAGCTCTCTCATTAAAAAAGCACAGCAGAGAATGAATTTCCTGCAGCAGCTAAAGAAACTCAACCTGCCAAAGTCAATGAGGGTGCACTTCTACTCCTCCATTGAATCGATCCTCATCTCCTCCATCACGGTCTGGTATGCTGTTGCCACTACCAAGGACAAAGACAGACTGCAGTGTGTCATCCATTCTGCTAAGAAGGTGATTGGCTGCAATCTGCCTTCTCTCCAGGACCTGTATGCATCCAGGAGGTGGCCGCGCAAGGAAGACTGCTGCTGACCCCTCCCACCACGGACATAAACTTTTTGAGTTACTCCCCTCTTGCAGGAGGCTACGGTCCATTAGGACCAATACTTCACAGCCCAAGAACAGTTTCTTTCCATTTGCAATCGAACTCCTTAACACAGCCTAGTACCCCTCTGCTCTGTCACTCCACAGTTAATGTGTTACCATTAACACACACTTATTCAGGTCATTAACTAAATTTACATTTCTAAAAGAATACTATTCCTCTCTTGTTTTCTTTGAACAGTGATTGTGATACCTTCACCCCTGCCTTGTGGAGGTTGTTGGTAAAGTCACTGACTGTTGTTTTTGTGTTTTTCTTCACAGCTCTCCAAATTTTTCCGTCATCATCTGATGCTGTTTTCTTTGGATGACCTGGTCGATGTTTGGCTGTTAGTATAACAGTGGTTTCTTTCTTTTTCAGGACACTCCATATTGTTTTACTGGCTATGCCTAATGCTTGTGCAATAGCTCTGGAAAAAAAGGGCTTGCTTTTCTCCCAGCTCACGGACAGCTCACTTGTCTTTGTTTATCCTTTTTAACAACAAATGTAGTCTTCAGAAGTGAAACCTAGGATTTAAACCAAGAATAACATTGAGCTATTAACTGTTTAAAGATTGTGTGAATGAAATTCAGAGATTTGTTTCTAAACACCTTATAAATGTTAGAAAATAGTTGCTGAAAACATGTAAAAAGACCGTAAACTATATATTACTGAATTGTGGAGTTAGAGCATTAAACAGTTGATCATTTTTGTGTTTGATTTTGGAGGGTCAGAAATAGTGGCTCGATGACAGACTGGAGCCACCCAATTAACATAACCCCTCCCCAACACTACAGTTTATAAACATTGGAGCACATTAGCATTGGTGATTCTCCCACTCATTTAGAAGTTATTAAAATTACTTCATGTCCAAGATGGCAGCAGAGCACTAGCATGCAGCAGCCACTCCTGATTTGAACACAGGAGACTGGAGTTGGACACCGGAGACATGGACACCGGAGCAAACGGATGGCCTGTGAGGGTTAGCCCAAGCCTAGCCCTAGCCTGTTGCCTAGCTTGTGCAGCAGCTTTTTTTCCCCCCTGCTTCCGCTTTCTTTCTATACGCCATCTTGATGGATTTGATAGAGTATAGGCTTTTGAAGGTGTAATCCTTCCATAATGTAGACATTCATTGATTGAACATAATGACAGACATCCCACCCTGCAAAAACTCATTTCAGGGAGGCCAATAGAAAAGCCACTTTTGCAAACAGTGCAGCAAGCTACACGGTCATTACTTTTGATCTTCATACTAATCAGGATCCTCTCTCACTTACGCCTTCCTCTCTCTCTCTCTCTCGCTCTCTCTAAAAATAAAAATATCCGGGATATTGTATATACTTGTGGGAGTCAGAGAGCCACTACCAATATGCGGGTGATTCCCAAAACTAATGAACAAGTATGTTTGAGAATGCTTTGGCATGATCGGGTGTGATTTCTGCGCTTTCAAGAGACATGAACTCAGCATCTCAGAGAAGAATATATTGCTAATTTTTTAACGATTTTGAAACCTAATTACATATACTTTGCGATTTTTTTAATAATTCAAAATTGGTTAGGTGGTTAATAATTAATAATTGCTGTTGCGTAATAAACTCAGAACACATACAGTTTTATGTTTACACCATCTTTAAAAAATCTATCTATCAGTGAACACATGGGCAACAAAAAACATCTGTCAATTACATGTTGGGTAGGTTAAAAAAAGGTGCAATGTTCCAAGTTGTCTTGAAAGCAAATGTCTTCAGTGTACAGCAAATACAAAAGAATTGGCCTTGCTGTTCCCATACTTTGGGAGGGGACTGTATATATCTTTAACTACACTTTATAAATACACTCATTTTTAAAAATGCAATGGCACCACAGAAAATACATCACTTTGTACCTTTAGTTACATTCTCAGCTGAGACAGTAAATAGATTTCACTCACTGTGTGTGCATACTTAAAACTGCCATCATTATGCTCATAGAGAATGTTCAGTCGCCGGCTCTGGTAGTCGGTGCAGTTAGACGCACTGGAGATCTAATGAAGGGATAAGAAACACAATTTGGTACAATTCATGATATGGGATAAAATTATGACAAATTAAGACATTTACTTATTCTTTAGTGCGCTACCTCAACATGGGGTTTATGATCAGGTTTGCATTAATAACTGGCAATACAGTATATTTTAATCTTCTACACGCACAATAAAATAACCAAAAATACTTCAATATCTCATCAGTAGACATGCAGTGACTTTGAATGCATGTTCTTGTATTTATGGTTATGTTCTGATTTGTATTTTCTGGAAATAATAGGCCATGTTTATCATTTTTGGATTAACTGAGGCCAATATTTTTAAATGCAAATCCAAGCCAGATTTCAGTGATTTGGGCTTTCAGTGATTTCTTTGAACTTTTTTTTTCTGGGGAAGTATGATTGTACAGCATACATCATTAATAAAAGAAAACAAGAATATGCTGCACAAGTTTTAATTTATTTTGGTGTTCTGAAATCAACATAGAATAAATTTAAACATACAGTGTCAAAAATATATTTGCACCCACATAGATTATTAATTTAGTGTTGCTGAAAGTTCCAAAATATTTTTTAACTTGCCAGTGCCAAGGCCTCTTAACTTGCAAATCCAGAGATGATTCATCCAGATTTGAAGCATCATTTAGGACTGCAACTATTGTTCATACCTCACCATAACTTTCACGACCTGGCATCCATGCTTCAATGTCATACTTCCTGAAGGCTGGTGCCCCCAACTCCTGAGTGGGCATGTCCAAAACTCTTTGAAGGAAATAAAAAAAGAGCTTTATATAACCCTTAAAATCAGGAAATGGTATGTAATGGCGTAAATAAATAATATCACAGTTTTCAGTACAACAGTGTCTGCTCATAGCTTGCCTTTTAAAAATGTCTGACATGAAACAACACAAAAGCAGTGCAACTTGGACATTATTTGGACAGGAAAACTCTAAGCCTTCAGTAGTTCATCAAAACTCCAGATAAACACAATTTTCTTTAATTTTGTCCTGGTTTGTTGTTCTATTAAAATGTAGGTTAAGCTTATTTATTTATTTGTTTGTTGTTATTTGCTTGTTTGTTTAGCCATCATCACACACATGATCACTTGCCTATGGAAGACCAGAATGGCCATGAGTTTATTTATAGTACATGAGTTCATTTATACAGAGTCAGCCAAAAAAAAAGGAAAAGAAAAGTCTGTCTAAATATTTTAATACTAAATTTATTCAGACATCATGAGATTAATACCTTTGTTAAAGTTACTTTTGGCCTCTTCAATTACAAGAGGTGCTGAAAGTGGTGGTCATTAACTTCCAGACATTTGTCCATAGAAGTGTTACTGAAGTGTATATCAATTTTATTGGCTCACTCTGTATTTCTCTGTGCCGTTATCTTGAAATCACAACTTATATTTCTCGTGATCTCAAGATAACAAAAATAATTTTTTTGACATCACAATTTTTTTGTCAAGATGTTGACATGTATGATTAGGCATACATGCTGTACACCATGGATAAGTGCATCTATTTTTACATTAATCGAGGACTGACACGAGGAAACTTCTGATCTCCTTTCACATAAAAAAGGTGTCTAGACTTTATAGAGAATGGCACAAGAAACAACAACAAAAAAAACAAACACTGATTGAGCAACAGCTGTCTGGGTGGAAATGCCTTGTTGATAAGAGGGGAAATGGCCAGATTGGTTCAAGCTACCAGGAAATACATGCTCTTTACAACCGTGACAGCACAACTCACTCAAACTTGAAGTAAATGCACTACAACAGCAGAAGATCACATAGAGTTCCACTCCTGTCAGGCAAGAACAGGATTCCGAGGACATCATGAGCACACACACACACCCAAAAATGGACAGTTAAAGGTTAGACGAAAAAAACACTCCTGTTCTTGGCTGACAGTTGTGGAACCTGATGTGGTCTTGTACCATCTACCTGAAGGTTTGATGTGCGTTCTGAGATGCTTTTTTGCGCACCACGGTCGTAAAGAGTGCTTATTTGAGTTAGTATTGACTTCTTAGCAGATTAGAGCAGTCTGGTCATTCTCCTTTTATCTCCATCATCAACAAAGTGTTACAGCCTACAGATCCTTTGCTACCAGGATTTTATTTTCACACCATTCTGCATACACTCTAGAGTCTATTGTGCAGTTTCTTAAATACTCAAATTAGCCGTTTCTTAAATACTCAAACAAGCCCATCTGTCACCAACAACTATGCCACAGTTAGTTATAGAGAAAAATGTTATCCCTATTCTGATGCTTGATGTGAACACTAACTGAAGCTCCTGTATCTGCTTGATTTTATGCATTGTGTGATGGCCACATGATTGTCTGATTAGGCAACTGCATAAAGGTGCAGGCGTACAGGTGCTCCAAATAAAGTGAATAGCGAGTTTAGGTATAAATTGTGTACTTATGTTCAAGCAAAATTAGAGCTTATCCTCCAGCTCCAATTATGAAATGTTACATAATAAATTACTTGACAACCTGAAATGCAGCTTGAGTGAAGAGAAAATCTCCTTCTGCAACAACACAAACTCATCTAACAACTGAGAACTCTCCTGACCAGTTTCATCTGCTGTTACACCAAACATCTCCACCTGAAAGATGAAATGAGATGAGATGAGCTGACTGGTTTCTAAGGTTTCACAGACATAAAACAGCAATGTTAGAAGAAACAAATATAACATATAATAAATATAACACATTTTTATATATATTCTTATATATTATATATATATATATATAAGCATAGTCAAATCAGCTCTGATGGGCATTATGCATTTCCTCATTTTTTTTTTTTTTTTGTTCATTCCATTTTAAAATATTTCACTACCTTGTTAAAGTGATGAACCCTGTAGAGGCCCCAGGCTTCTCTGCCTGTATCAGTTTCTGCTCGGTAACATGTGCTACTGCACACTGTCCTTCAAAATTACACAGCACAAACAAAAGCGCAACACATGCATAGACAAATATTTTAACCAAATATGAATCATTTAACAAATCTTGAATAAAATTTTACAGCTGAGCACCATATTGTGAATATCAGGATATACAGCAAGACATTTCTTACCTTACTGGCAGGTCTTTCAAATTCACAGCATGGTCCATAAAGTAACCTTGAAAAGGGGATATTAAGAAAACCATATATTACTGTGTTTTATAATAATTCAATATCTATTTGGTGGTAAAATAAATTTAAAAAGTTGAGTCTTTTAAAACATGTAATTCCTTATTCTTTTAAGTGGATCTACTGAGGTCTACAGAGGTCACAAGGTAAAAAATAAATCATCCCTGCAATATTTATAAATGAACTGTGTTGCAGGTTTTTTTTACCTGCAATTCCAACTTCACCCGTTCCAGCAAGATTAAGGTTGGGGAAACGGCTTGGGTCCAGGGAGTAAACCTGCGAGCGGTGAGCATACGGTTGCATCCCACAACCCTCCTTAGCAAAGAGACATAAACCAAGAGGGTCACAGTGGCTTTACAATTTTGTGACATAGAACACTAAACCTTTAAAATGGCAAAGTTCAGATGAATGCAAGTCATCAGTTAGGGTGCAATTTTTCTAGATTTGTGCAGTATTAATTTTTTCCCGCTCATGATGTATCATTTCAAAAATCGTAATTAAAAAAATTGATCATGAAGAACTAATAGCCTAAAGAAAGAGGGAAAATTAGCATTTCTACCAATAACAGGGAGTCATAATCTTGTCAGCTGTGCAATTTGGAAATGGAAACTGCTGTAATCATGAAAACTGAAACATGAAAATCTGGGTGGATTTTTAGGTGATTCTGCAGTAATGCACTGTAAACATTTGAAAATGCACTGTAATCACTTTTTCAGTTCACACATGAATAACTAAGCCTAATATCTATGTGGTCAACATTTTTCTAATGTTAATCAAAGTGTTTTAAACATTTCTGTGATTGCTCTTTTGGCAATGTTAAACTATGGAGCTCCTACACAAAATTTTTATAAAAATTAGCAGATCTGGTAATGCAATATAATCAGGGTAAATGTCACTGAATATCAAAGTAGTGTAAAATAGTGTATAAACTATTAAATTATTTTGTACAAGCTTAAAGCATTCTTCAAAGTGGATGGTACAAGTTCAAATTTAAGGAAATCTTGCATTAGGTTTCTTGAAAGTGATTTTGCCTCATTTTCTGCCTTAAGCTTTTGTCTTAAGGCACTATTTTGTGCATTTTCTTCAGACGTGATACACAATACAAATTGCTTGAACATTTAAAAAATTTAATAAAGTAAAAAAAAAGAAGAAAAAGAACTAGAAAAAAGAATTAAATAGAAAATAGAATGAAATTAATTAATTGCTCTGGTTCTTAAGAAAGAAAATTTACTTACAAACACTGCTCCTTTCAGCATGTCTGGAACAACCATTGGGATGAACCCCTGTAAGGTAAAGAAAGTATTCTAAGGTTAGGCATAAATACTTAAAAGCATATTAAGCTAGTTATGTCTTACGCAAATTTCCAAAAAGTCTACTTACATATGTGAATATTATGGGGATAATTTTTTACATCATTCCTTTTTTTGCTTAACAGCTAGTTCTACATACTATATATGTAGATCAAAATAATTTACACAAACTGTAACAGTCTTTTGTTAAAGGCGTCAGACAACATAAAAAAGGATGTGCTACTTCTTACACTTTTGGTTAAAATGAATGAATTAGGCAAATTAAATTTAACATTACTTTAACAAATTACAAATGATTTGTTGCTGTCACTATCAATCATGTTGCCATGGTCTTGTTTTTCCTTTCTCAACAGACTGATGAAGTACTTCCACTGACACAGTGAAACCCCTATGGTTAGCCTAGATAAACTGGTTCTGAACCATTATCATGAAGAACTGAATATTCTATTTTTAGAATGTATTATTTGGGAGGCCAAACCATATTTTTGTCCAGATATTTCATATAGTTTAGTATTAAAGATTAGCATTAAAAACATTGGAGGGCGGGAGGGATGGAGGGATGGCAGGATGGATGGATGGAGGAATGGATGGATGGACAAATGCACAACAGAATAGCCTCATCATCAACATGCCATGTAATACACCAGCCCTCACCCTTCCCATGTGGGAGCTGTTGTAAGATAATAGGGGATTGGGTGGTAACTGGCATATAACCAATCTGAGAGACAATAAAGAGAAAAAAAAAACCTGACTCTTCACTCAGTTGTGGGCCAAACTGCAGTATCTATTAGACAGGTGCAGGAAGTAACAGAATACATGGAACGGTGTTATGTTATTAGGATACAAAAAAGGTAACTCTATTCCAAAAAACTGTGGTCAGATTACTGATACATTTAGTAAAAATGGGGATTTACAGGATTTCAATTTTAAAATGCATAAGGGCTGCAACAACTAATCAACAAAATCAATAAAAATAATTGCCAATAATTTCATTATTAGTTGAAGTGCATTATATGGCACAATGAACACGTGTAACGTCACTTCATAAAAACACATTTGAGTGAAATGGCGGAGCAGAAACATCAGTAGAAATTTCTCTAAGGTATGAAATTCTTTACAGTACTCTACCCTGCTGGCCTTATGACATAAATTGTGTTTTAATGTGAGTAATATTATCATTCCTTTGTGGGAATGTGAGGAGAAGCATGATGCTCCTGCTTGAAATTTCCAGAACAGCTTTGTTATGTTTTGTTAGACAGCAAGTAGCAAAGATATTTGATTCAATTAACTTAAAAAAGTAAAAAGTTAAACTAGCTTATTTTTCTGACCAAGTAGCTCTGATAAACGATTGTATATTCTTCGAATACACAATATATTGTATGTACATTTTGTGTCTCCATCCTGCTTTCAGTTTACAAGTTGAACCCAAAAAGGGTTGAGTCACTAATGACAGGCATTGAAAACTAAGACTCAGCTACAAAAAGTCAATTCCACATACTGAAAATGATTTGTCTCATGCGTGCGCACAGCAAGCAAAATGAACGTAGCATCAGAGAGTTTCAATGAGCGAAACAGGCAGCTGATATTTATTTTATCTTTAAATTGACAAATTTAAAGTTGTCTGTTCGAAATTTGAACAAGTAATGATTTGAAATAGTTAAAAAATTTTAAATAAAAATCTTTTGTATAAATTAAAAAAAAAAACTAATTGAATAATCAAGGAAAAATAATTGTTATTATAATAATAATTAGATCCTCAAAATAATCGGTAGTTTCAGCCCTAAATAAGAATGATATACTACATGTGCATGCACACACAACACTTTTGAGTCTCACAACATGGCTCTGGTCTCAAGTGAGATCACCAATTACAGTCACCGATTCATTATTATGGCCTCTGGTGAAAAACGTCTGGTGGAAATTTCACCATTATTTTGTCTTTAAAGCAGAAAAGGGGAACAATATTACAGTACTGTGCAAGTTCTGCCTTCCAGCTGAGAAAATGCTGTCATCATCCACATATATGGTATTGAGCTAATCCAAAAGTAATAAAGTAATCAGTTACATTACTTTAATTTTGTGGTAATTAGATTAGGTTACTGACTACATTTTTTAGCAGGTAAGTAGTAATTGTATCAGAATACATTTCTAAAAGTAACCCTTCCAACCCCACTATTAGAATACCAAGAGCTTATTACCCCAAAAACATGCTCATGGAAAGACTCCTTCTAATGTTTTTTTACAAATAAACCTTTTGAGTAAGGTCAGAAAAAGGAACTAGTCAATAAAAACATTGTTCTTAATTCGTGGGTTGAAGTGGAGGTAGGCAATCAACTGCATTACCTTTCTACGGAAGCTCTGTGTCACCCTCAATACACTGAATTAATTCAACCATATGACATCACCCCTCATGACAAACACATATCCAAGACAACACAAGGCTGTAATGGCTGTAAAAAGGCAAGCCACTATGTATTGTCCCTGGGGGTCAATACTCATCAGTTAACCAATGTTTAGATTTTTATTTTTAAATCATTCTGAGCACATTTAAATAACTGATTTAACTGTATTCCTGTCGAGAGAGTCACTTCAAAAGGAGGAGAAAAAAATGTGCAACCCCACAAAAAGGGAAATTATCATTAAGGGGTGAATACTTTCTGGAGGCACTGTATATAAAACTGAATCATATTGAATCCCTCACTGAAATGCAGTTTATAAAATTTTATTTATTTAAATGTTAAACATAGCTAGCTAAACTAAAATTACATTAAAATGCTGTAAAATACTATTTTTAAGTTTTTCTGTAGGCAATCATCCAATCAGCCAATGATGTGCCAGCAGCTTAATGCATTAAAGTCACCAGTGAGTACATATTACTATTTATATATAGTATATATAATTTTATGCAAGCTCACAGAAGCAGAAATCAGACCACAAACACGCATGAGAAACAGTAAGGCTATGAAAATGCAATCTCCATGTTAGAGGTTTTTTATTATTAGTAGTAGTAGTAGTAATAGTAGTAGTAGTAGTAGTAGTAGTAGTATAGTGCATGCTAGGATCCTGAGTACTCAACAGTCAAAGCAGACACCTTATCCCACAAGACAAACTGACCCTTTTCTGTAGGAGGTCAAGAGCATAACTCTGTAATGCAATCTGAAGCCGGGCTCCCGCTCCCCTCAGATAGTACGACCTGTGACCGGACACATGAGCAAGGCGTCTGAAAGACAAAAAAAATCATATTAGGGCAAAAATAAAAAAATTTGGATTTACTGTGTTCACACTAGCAAGCATGAATAACATGCTACATGCAATTGTATATAGAGATAATACAAAGGCAAATTATATAATTATTTATATATTATATTATATTACTCCTGGGCAAAAAAAACAATTAGGCAAGCTCAATATTGCACAACATAAAGCTTTTTAATGGTCTCAACAAAAATCACTGGGCAGAAAATTAACAAGAACTAAAAAAGCACTCCTGAGACCTCTGCCTTCTTTTGCTCATCAATGCTTATTGCTGAAACTGTTGGGGGAAAAGGTGGAAACAAGAAAGTTCACTTACATAGTCTTCTGGAAAGAGAAAATCATCAAATGTTTAAATGATATAAAATTGAAACTAACTTGTCTGGGTGTTCAAAATTTTCCAAAATATCTTTTGTTTGAAGACTTTAACATTGAGGTGGAACAACATGTACTCTTCCTTCTGTAAAAAGCCATCTGCAAGTTTAGTCCACAAGACTACATTTAAAGGGAATCAAGGGAAAAGCTCTGCCACATGAATTTACTTTATCTATGCCCAGGAGTGTGAGTATTATCGCACCTCTGAAGAGGTAGGATGTATTAGGCAGCAAATGAACAATTAGTACTCAAAGTTGATGTGTTGGAAACAGGAAAAATGGGAAAGTGTAAGGATCTGAGTAATGTTGACTAGAGCCAAACAGTGATGGCTAGACTACTAGGTCAGCGCATCTCGAAAACAACAGGTCATGTGGGGTGTTCCAGGTATGCAGTGGTTACTACCCACCAAAACTGATACATGAGAAGAGTGAAGGCTAGCCTGTCTGGTCTGAGCCCACAAAAGAGCTACTATAGAACATATTGCTGAAAAAGTTAATGCTGAGAATGATAGATAGGTGTCAGAACTCAGTGCATCATTGCTTGCTTCATAGCCGCAGACCGTTCAGAGTGCCAAATGCTGACCTCTGTCCACCACCCAAAGTGCCTGCAATGTGCATCGCTTACCTAGAGAAGAGATGGCACCAGGATGCACAAGCTGACAGAGGCAGTGTGATGCTCTGTGCAATGTTCTGCTGGGAAACCTTGGGTCCTGGCATTTCTGTGGATGTTAATTTGACATGCATGAAGGCTCCATAATTTACCATGGTTGGTGTGGAAGAACTCAAGTGGCCTGCACAGAACCCTGACAAAAACCCCACTGACAATCATTGGGATGAATGATTGCTCCTCGTCTGACATTACTGTCGGACCTCACAAATGCTCACATGACTAAATAGACACAGCCTGGCTCGCAGTCTCCGCTCTAATTCATCCCAAAGGTGTTCTATCGGGTTGACGTCAGGACTCTGTGCAGGCCAGTCAAGTTCTTCCACACCAAACTTGCTCAACCATATCTTTAAGGACCTTGGTTTGTGCACTGGTGCGCAGTCATGTTGGAACAGGAAGGGGCCATCCTCAAACTGTTTCCACAAAGTTGGGAGCATGA
>JAQQZR010000003.1:12676375-12687977 GCA_030068235.1 Notoglanidium macrostoma | reverse complement strand
TATATATATACATATACCATGTACATGTGCACACAGCACTTCACGAGCCTCACATCATCACCACTCTGGACTTGAGTGAAGTCAAAACTAATCTTACAGTCACCAATTCATTATCATGTCCTCGGGTGAAAAAATGTTTTCACTGGGTGTAAATTTTACCATTATTTTGTCTTTAAAACAGAAAAGGGGAACATCATTGTTCCACCTAAGAAAATGCTGTCATCATCCACATATCTGGTCTCCCATGTTTTACACATCTCAGAGAAGTTTACGTTCTGTAGCATCCTGTTCAATACAGTCAGGAGGGAATACATGACACCCGTTACTTTACCATTATGGAAGACTGAATGGGAATGAAAACTTTTTTTTTTGTATGTCAAAGAAGAATTAGATTTGTGTCTAACAGAAGAGGGTTTTGTGCCACAATAGATTGGTATTTGGAGCAACACCTAATTCCCTCTATCTTGACTAGAGCCCCAGTCCCAGCTGAAGAAAGACATCCGCATAGCATGAAACTTCCACCACCATGCACCAAACATTTACCAAACAAACATTGCACCAAACAGGTCTTTTAGAATGTCCAAAAAGTTCTACCTTATTCTCATCTTAACACATTTTGCACACGACTTGGGCAGATTTAGACAGGCTTTGATGTTTTTGTTCATGAGAAAGGGCTTTTACCTCATGAGAAAGGCATCCTACCCCATAGCCAAGACATATGAAGAATATAAGAGATTGTTGTCACATGTAGGGAGTGACCAGTACTTGCTAGATATTCCTGCAGCCTTTTAATGTTGCCATATGTCTCTCGGCAGCCTCCCTGATAAGTTTTCATCTCGTCCTCTAATCAATTTTGAATGGATGTTTTGTTCTTGGTAATATCATTGTGGTCCCCCATTTTCTCTACTTCTTAATGGTGACCACTGTTTTCCTACAAAAACAGCCGATCTCTATTTGGGTTATTCAGAATCACTCCAGTGATAACAGGTGTATAATAATTACTTTTGAACATGAGTTGGAATGTGACTGGATACTCCTGGGCACAGTCACATGCCCCATTATAAAAAGTGGGCACACTTTGAAACCATATTGTAAGCATTTTTACCTTTATCTTTTTTCTTTTTTTGTCAAAAATGTATCTATTTGTTATTCACTTGAATTTTGTTGATCACATTAAAGGTGGGGGGAAAGATCCGACATGATTTATCTCCGTTTATTTTTTTTTACATTTCAAAACACTGAAATTTTAACAGGGGTCGGTAGACATTTTTTATCTACTGTAGCCTTACAATAAGTAAGTCACTTAGTTGATCAAACTGACATCTGACATAACACTCCCACCTCTGTGTTGAATTTACCTCATTTAACTCATTTAAAAAAAATTTCAATCACATCTTTACAGAATGTTAGAATTTTATAAGCAATTATTATTGTTGTTTTTGTTTGCTGACAATTACACTCCAAAGACATATTAACAGCCTAGCTGGTTGTGCAGCTAACTAAATAACAGTGTAGATTAAACTTGATAATAACATTCTTTCTTATGAGGGAAAGAACTGAAAACTACAAACTAAAATGGATAACAATGTTCATTTTGATAACTTACTTTCAACTGACTTTTTAAAAGAAATTCAAATGTGCTCAGTACACCATGTATGGTTCCTCTTGTCATTAAGACAAACACAGAAGAAATAATATCAGTAACTGTCCTCTCTGCTGCCCTTCCACACTCATAAACAGCATCTGCTTATTTCTTTAATCACCGTTCATAAGTATTTCATAAGTATTTCAACAGAATTTAAAATGTATGAGTAGTGAATATGTGAATAACAGAGTCTACATGTGGTTTGACTCTGCTCCACCTACCCCTATGGATGAGCCAACAGTGCTCTTTCCCTTCCACATGTCCAATGATTGCTACTTTTCCATTTTTTACTGTCCCTATCTAAATATCCCTTTTGTTTGCATTTTATTCTACCACCATGACCCACAGTGAACCCATATGCCTCATTAGACTCTGCACAACACTTTGACAGTGTTCTCATTTACTGAGGGGAGCTAGCGTCCCCAGTGCCACCTCGTGCCCTTTGTCCCTTTGCCCGTTTACTCTGGCTTGAGTGGACAAAGCCACTTATTCATGCTGCAAATGGCATCACAGAAATGTTTGGCTTGAGATTGTTAGCTAAGCAACATCTCAATTTTTAGTTGCACTCATTTTCTTATTTATGTTATTTAATGTGTTATTTAGTGAGCTTGTGGTATAGTTAATTGTAAAACCAAATAATGTTTGTTGGGGTGATGCATTTAGTATTAACATAAAGAAAGTGAGGGGAAATGTAGGCTAAATTAAATGTTTTATTATGCTAACTGGACATTTGAAACTACTTTGCTATCTATGAAAAATAATTCAGTTTGTGCACCAGCTTTTATAGTCTGAATTTTTTCACATTTATTGTTAATTTGTTCCAGGGGAGCATTTGAGGCTGCATCGAAAAACTTTATAGAAAAAGATGTAGAAGTGTCTGTGGCAGGCCGATCTTTCTTGATCACTGGAGCTAACAGTGGCATTGGCAAAGCAGTGGCCATGGCCATTGCTAAAAAAGGTATTAGAGTGTGTGGTCTACAATACAAATATGAATATGGCTAATATGGCTTTAACAATTTAAAGGCATACTGCTGACACGTTGTACTTTCCACATTTCAGGTGGCACAATCCACATGGTATGCAGAAACAAGGACAAGGCTGAGGAAACCAGAGCTGAGATTATCAAGGATTCTGGAAACAAAGTGAGATCATGTATTACAACATTTGTCCTAAAGACTGACTTCCAGCTGCTTTTTCTCTGTACACAATAAACCAGACTAAAGAAAATACTATTTACACAAATCAAACTAAAATTTTATCCATTAGCTTAGAAGAAAAAGAACTGGAGTACTATCTACTTGGAAAACAAACATTATTTGGAAAACAAATCATTATTGCTAGTGCAGATCATCCAGTGTCAAAGACACCATCAGAGTCACAGTCAGAGGTTTCAGTGCTTATATATACAGTTACATACTGGATCCTTCTTAAATTATTATTATTTATTATTATTATTATATTTGTTTGTAATTATACAAAATTAAAAACATCTTTTAAGTTTTGCAACCATGTTAAAATGACAAATAGTGTCCAGACTTCCTATGTTATAACATTTAGTTGCAGCACTTTTGGCAGCAATTTTAAGAACTTAAATGTACTTGGGTATGAGCTTGGGGAATTTGGGGAACATGTTGCATGTGGTGCATCACTGTGAGGACATCAGTTCTATTTTCAGCTCTGTCCAGATATCTTCAGTTGGCCTCCTGCTGGACATTTGCCTATACAGACAGGTGACAAATTAAGAACAATCCAAATTAAAGGGTCTTATTTTGATGTGGGACAACAACCAGAAAAGCTCCAGTGTGCTGTGGAATAGATTCTAGAAGTCAGGAACTGTACTAGAAAAATAATCACCATTTTTTCAAAAGATCTATAAATTATAAATGTCTGATTAGTAGAGTGCCCCAAAGATAGCTGTTCTTCTGACAATTCAGTCATAGTATATGATTATTGCAAGAAAAATGTCCCAATATTTTGTTGTAATATTTTGAGAAAAACATCAGTGTTGCTAGAAAATATCACAATGTTTCTAGAATAAAGTTGCAATATTTAAAAAATATATATGTAATATTGATTTTTATAAAATTCACAATATTTTGAGAATAAGGTCATAATACTATAACAAAATGTTGAATATCAGTGCAACAAAATTAAAGAACTACTTAAATACTTAATCTTCTTGCACATTGGCACCAAAGACATCCGCATAGCATGAAACTTCCACCACCATGCACCAAACATTTACCAAACAAACATTGCACCAAACAGGTCTTTTAGAATGTCCAAAAAGTTCTACCTTATTCTCATCTTAACACATTTTGCACACGACTTGGGCAGATTTAGACAGGCTTTGATGTTTTTGTTCATGAGAAAGGGCTTTTACCTCATGAGAAAGGCATCCTACCCCATAGCCAAGACATATGAAGAATATAAGAGATTGTTGTCACATGTAGGGAGTGACCAGTACTTGCTAGATATTCCTGCAGCCTTTTAATGTTGCCATATGTCTCTCGGCAGCCTCCCTGATAAGTTTTCATCTCGTCCTCTAATCAATTTTGAATGGATGTTTTGTTCTTGGTAATATCATTGTGGTCCCCCATTTTCTCTACTTCTTAATGGTGACCACTGTTTTCCTACAAAAACAGCCGATCTCTATTTGGGTTATTCAGAATCACTCCAGTGATAACAGGTGTATAATAATTACTTTTGAACATGAGTTGGAATGTGACTGGATACTCCTGGGCACAGTCACATGCCCCATTATAAAAAGTGGGCACACTTTGAAACCATATTGTAAGCATTTTTACCTTTATCTTTTTTCTTTTTTTGTCAAAAATGTATCTATTTGTTATTCACTTGAATTTTGTTGATCACATTAAAGGTGGGGGGAAAGATCCGACATGATTTATCTCCGTTTATTTTTTTTTACATTTCAAAACACTGAAATTTTAACAGGGGTCGGTAGACATTTTTTATCTACTGTAGCCTTACAATAAGTAAGTCACTTAGTTGATCAAACTGACATCTGACATAACACTCCCACCTCTGTGTTGAATTTACCTCATTTAACTCATTTAAAAAAAATTTTATTATAAAAGATTATTATTAGTATTAGAACTTTGAAAAAAAACCTGTAAAAACAAATGTATTTATTTAGAAGAAAGGACTACACAAACGTGGGGGTAACTTGGCAGTGGTTGCCTTCAAGACTATTGATGGGAATATTAGATAATCCTGTACACTCCATTACACATAATGTGTTATGACATGTTGGCTTAAGTTTGTTGTACAAGTCCACATGACATAAATCACTGAGGACTTTGAGCACCACTTGGAGTTCCATTCCTACTTAATTGAAGTTTTTGATTATCATTCATCTACAAACCCTCTTTGAATGGCATGCAGATGTAACTATCAGTAACCTTAAAGGCAGCTGTTTCAAACATAATTTTTCAACATTGTACCACCCTGTTTTGAAGGGTCTACAGACAATATTTTGACTTCCTATTGTTTGCTCTACAATGTGCACTGTGAGCTGTGAAAATTCACAAAAACAAATTTTCAAGTTGAAGAAACATCTCGAGGATGATCAGTGGAAATTGGATGTGACTGAGCTCAGTTTGTAATGTCAGAAAAGATGGCCTGTATACTTGTTTCATTTAATTAATCATTAATTTATAAAACGGTTTAGTTAATAAGCAATCGTCTCCATTTAAATATGATTTTTGTAATTGCATTTTTGTAATTGCATCTGCACACCATGGTGTTTGTTTTTTATTACTCTTTTAATTCAAATTACTTTTCAGATCACTGATTTGACCTATATGATATATTCTCACTTGGGTTTTAACTGTGTTGTTTTGCTCCATATGAGAGAGAGGGTATTGTGATAATTTGACAATGCTGATTGAGTGTGTTACTTCAGGAAGTCTATGTGCACATTCTGGACCTATCTGAGACCAAGAAGGTGTGGGAGTTTGCAGAGGCATTCAAAAAAAAATACAAAACCCTTAATGTACTGGTGAGTGATCTGCCTTCCTCAGCCCATATAGGCATAAGGAATGTAATTAATGCAGCAATGAACTTATCTTTCATTAATTGTATTTTACTATGATACTACAGATCAATAATGCAGGTTGTATGATGACTAAGAGAGAAGTGAATGCAGAGGGCTTTGAGAAAAGTTTTGCCATTAACTCACTTGGTGAGTAAAGCATAATACACATGGTTGGTGAAAAGGTCATCCTTCACTGTAGCGTATGATTTTCCAAATGTGCATTAAAGGTGACCTGCTATTTTTTAAGGATTTTATAATATTCCTTGAGATGTTTTTGCAAAGTTTGCAGGGTTTTTTTTTGTTTGTTTTTTTAAATGCCATGGTACCTTTTTGTCATGCCATTTTAGAATGGAATAGAAACTCCTTAGAATAAAACAGGCTGAATTTGGGGATGTACTTTCAAATTTTGAGGTTGTGCCTTTAATTTAAATATGTAAATAGCTTCATTCTGTTTGGCAAATCTGTTAACCATACCCTCTCTGACCACTTTCTGTAACACATGAGGCTTCTGTATGATGATTGCAGCCTTATATACAGACTTGAGTGGAATTGACTCCAAAGATTTGCAGTCAACTCTTAGTTTTCAATGCCCGAGATTAGTGTATCTAATCTTATTGGGATCGAATTGTGAACCAAAACGAGGATGGAGACTTGACACAAAACATACATACAGTAAATTGTGTATGCTAAGAATATACAATATTTATTAGTGCTATTGGTTTGGAAAAATAGGCTAGTTTAACTTTTCCTTTTTTAAGCTAATTGACTCAAATAGCTTCACTACTTGCTGCCTAACAAAAAATAAAGCTGTTCTGGACAATTCAAGCAGGAACATCACGCTTCTCCTCACAATCCCACAAATTAATGATAATATTACTCACGTTAAAATGCAAGTTATGTCATGAGTCCAGCAGGGAAGTGTACTGTAAAGAATTTCATACCATAGAGAAAGTCCTACTAATCTATCTGCTCCATCATTTCACTCGCATGTTTTTATGAAGTGACATAGCATGTGCAGTGTGCTTCATAACACAGTGCAACTAATAATGAAATTATTGGCATTTATTTTGATAAATTTATATTGATTTTGCTGATTAGTTTTTGCAGCCCTTATGCATTTTAAAATTGTAATCCTGTAAATAATCACCATTTATACTAAATGTATCAGTAATCTGATTATAGTTTTTTTTTCTGTAACTATAACAGAATACAATTACCTTTTCTTTGCATTCTAATTACATGACACCGTTCCATGTATTCTGTTACTCCCCAAACCTGGCTGTTGGTAGTAGATGGTAGATGGTAATTTTAAACTTACTTTTAAATCCTATGCTTTATCCTATACAATCAACAATCCTATCATTGTTCATTTTCTTTACAATAGTTTTCCAAAACAGCAGCAGACAAAGTAGGCCTATGTTACTCACTGTAGGGCTAAAATATAACATAAGCTATATACCATACAGGAACTAGATACTGTGATAGTGAGCAAAGTAGTGATTTTACATTTTAAAAACATAATGTTTACAGCTGACTGGACATGGATGCTTTGAGAGTGAGCCTATTGACGTGCTCTTGTTATGTTCTGAAGCATACCCTCAAGTCCGATTGTGGCTTTCATGCAAAACAAACATTTCTGAAAATTTTACACAGATTCCAGCCAAAAAAAATCATCTTGAATCATAGCTAAATTAATGTTTTTTCTGCCAAAGTTATGTCCAAAAAAACTGAACACTAAACAGCACACTAAATTTCATGAGTGATTTTGGCTGCTTGCATGTAGTTTTGCTAGGTTTTGGCAGCCCAATCTGCTGTCATGACTATGAAATGGAGTAAAAGAAATACCAAGGGATTGTTTTGCTGCAGTTTTTACGTTGCTGTTTTTATGGTGACATCCAGCTGCTTGTGTTCACATGAAACTAGTACTCCTGAAACTATGTACATATAATAATCTTGTCCTTAGCTTGTGCAATTTGTTACATTCCTAACACTGCGTAAGCTACCTTGCCAAACTGAACAGAACTAGCAACAGCTTAATGGACGACATGTTGATATTTGAATGTTTATGTACAGATGAACCAAATATTCCCCAAATTATATACGTATTATAATTTCATAGCTTGTGCAACTTGTCGCATCACTAACATTGGGTAAGCTACCCAGCCAAGTTAAACTGAACTAGCAACAGTTTATTGCCTAAAGTGAGGGAGTTTCTTATCAATCTAATAATCTGGTCAGTCCAGATAATGTAGCCTACCAAATGATATTTGTCAAAATACATGGTTCATATTAAATTTGCATCATGGAAAGAATGTTAATGTTAATATAACTATCTGGTATTGTTAATAACTAGTTATAGTCTGTTTCATGCAATATGTAAGAAAATCCTCGTAAATTATGAGGTCGCTGTTTCCCAGCTGATTCACGACAGTAAGTTTGGGATTAAACACTAGTGGGAGGGGCTATGGGTTCACATGAGCAGTAGCTTCGGTAGAACAGGCTTGTGTGAGCCAGCTGCCTGATATCTTACAAGTTATGTTATTATGCTATATCCATATGTTATTGTGTGGTTAAGATGTAATATGTTTACTAATGGTTATTAGTTGACATTTGCTAATCTCAAGTAAGTTAGTAAAATAGATGACTAGCCGCCATGCTAAGCGGACTTTGGTAAACGAGTTCGTACATTGTGGGCTGGATTAAAAGTTTATATGTGTGGGCTGTTATTAAATGGATGTTAAGTGTGTTTTCTGACACTGTAAGAATTTTTCTTTTTTACTTTTAATTCAATCAGTGATGTGTGTTTAGTGTTCGATGTGTAGCAAGCTGTTATTTGTTTTTGCAGTTGAACTAACATGTATAATAATACTACTAGTAATACTGTGAGTTAACATGGTATATTACACATGAGCAGTAGCTTCGGTAGAACGAGCTTGTGTGAGCCAGCTGCCTGACACGTGGTAGAACGAGCTTGTGTGAGCCAGCTGCCTGACACGTGGTAGAACAAGCTTGTGCGAGCCAGCTGCCTGACACGTGGTAGCCTTAAAGTTAATTTGCCATTTATCCTCCTGCTAGCCTTGGAGGAGACTGTTGAGGAAGGGGAATGTCGTTTCTCCAGTGTCACAGAGAGGAGTGGTAACTGCTTGGTACTCTTCAGGACCATTTGAGTATTTGGATCAAAGTGCTCAGAGACACATTTTATATAGAGCTCTATATACACTCACACTTTTTTGTTTGTTTGTTTGTTTATTTGTTTTGCTGGCCAGCTAGTACATTCTTCTATCTAAGTGATTGATGTGTGATGCCTTGAACTCCTTACCAAGAAATGTGGTTTTTTTTTAGTTAAAGATGTTCTGATTGGGTTATTTATGGTCCGAGAAAAGATTTAATAAGTCATAAGACAAGTTCAAATTTTGTTTCAGAATAAGCATGAAATGAGGACTGAGTTAAGTGATATTAAGCAAGATGTTTGGGATCTGGTAATATCACTATTCCATTGCAATTTCATTTCTGAAATAGAGGAAACTATTTACATTTTGACTGCATTCATACTTATCTAATGTAAGATTGTTTTTTTTTTATAGATAGTTGTGTAAGTTTCCTTTCCCCCACCTCTCGCCCGAAGATGCTGTTGATTGGCTCCAGCTTCCCCGCGACCCAGATGGATAAAGTGATATAGATAATGGATGGATGGATGGAAATTTCCTTTCAGAGCTAAAGGTTCATAGTGGATGGGAAAGGGTTGTGATGTCCCGAGTTGTATTGTGGACACGTGCTCCAGTCCAAAGTTTTTGTTTAAATGGATATAGAAACTTGACCCTAGTATTAAAGTGTATTAGTTGTAATTGCACTATACAGTGTGACCTATATGAGGATGGGATCCCTTTTGAGTCTGGTTCCTCTCAAGGTTTCTTCCTTTTGCCATCTCAGGGAGTTTTCCTTGCTGCCGTCACCACAGGCTTGCTCACTAGGGGTAGGAATATATATAGGTAAATGTAAAGATTCATAAGTTTATATTCAGGATTTATACACTTTTGTGAAGCTGCTTTGTGACAATTCTGTTGTTAAAAGTGCTATACAAATAAAATTGAATTGAATTGAATTGAGATAGTATACTGCTATCAGACCCTGAATAAACCATCCTCTGTTGGCATAGATATTGCTTTAGTAGTTCTTCTTCATTAAGCTACATCTTGGTTATATTATCTCACCAGCAAATATAATGCTATCCAATACAGCATTTAACGTTTTACTGTTGCAGACTGGCGGTTGACTCCAAAACAGTTGGTAGCCTAGTAGCCTAGATGGCTACCATCAATGGTGAGAAGAGTGCAGCATTGCACACTCCACATTTTGACCATAATGAGTACTCCATCCGAGTACTCTTAGTTCATTGCTTGTTGCCATACAGTGTGGATACACTTATGCAGTCAAAATAGCAAATGTAAGTATGCAAGTATGTGAATTGAGACACAGTGCTAGTACATCCCCAAGTCACATCAACATATCTTATTTCAAAAACAATCCCATGGCAGGTCACCTTTAACAAATAAACCATACAAATACAACTGCATGCATCTCAGTGACTTCATTAAAAGAATTTGGTATGAAAATTCACTTCTTCAATAGTACAGTTTTCACTGTAAGTATATAATTTGAATTAGTACTCAAAGAAAAATATGATTGTTTACTAACAGCATCCTACTTACTGTTATTTAAATTTTATTGTCTTTCCTTGTATTACTCTCCTACCCTCAAACTCTCTTTCCCAGCCATGTACATTCTCATCAAGAGCCTAATTCCCATGTTGGAAAAGAGCCCTGACCCCAGAGTGGTAAGTGTGTGTGATATCCCTTACAAAATATATGTCATTAGAAAAGATATCTGTCTTTCTGATTGTAGTAAATATCTGTCTCTCAGATCACAGTGACTTCTGGGGGGATGCTGGTGCAGAAATTGCGCACAGGAAATTTGCAGTCCCAGAGAGGCAGATATGATGGCACCATGGTGTATGCCCAAAACAAGGTAAAAATCACTGTGAAAAAAAATATATCACTGTATCACTGTGGAACAAATGCAAAAAATGAAACATCTACAGTTAAAAATGGGTCAACAGCACAAGATATGGGCATTCATTTGGCACTGGGATTGTGATCATATTTATGGCAATGCATTTATGTTGTGGTTTACCGGTAATTTAGCTTTGGTTTTTCAGAGGCAGCAAGTGGTGATGACAGAACAGTTTGCTAAACTTTACACTAGCATCCACTTCTCAGTAATGCACCCTGGTTGGGTGGACACAGCAAGTAATTACTGTCTTTCTCATACATATTGCTAAAACAGTTTGAGCTTGAGGAAGTGATAGCTTTTTTCCATCTTTGTTTTACTAGTGATTGCAAATGCCATGCCTGACTTCTACCATTCAATGAAGGAGCGTTTGCGAACACCAGAACAGGGGTCTGACACTGTAGTGTGGCTTGCAGTGTCTGAGGCCGCTGTCGCAAATCCCAGTGGAAGATTCTTCCAAGGTATGAACATTCAATGCATAAATGTACATGAGCAGCAATTTCATGCAAGCATGCAGAGTTGAGTTCACTTGTTACCATACAGTATAATTGTAGATTGTAGAGTACCTGAGAAACTGATGATGTTCTGGGATATTCAGACAAAATAATCTCTAGATTTTGCAGATAATGGTACAAAAAAACTAAACTTCCAGTGAGCAGCATGTTGGTAGACCTTAACAAAAGAGGCCAGAGGAGAAGTACCATACTGCTAACTCAATTCAATTCAATGTTTGTTTATATAGAGCTTTTAACCTGGACATCATCACAAAGCATATTTACAGAAATATATAATTTCTGGTTATAAACTTTAAACTTATGAAGCTATAAATTTAT
>JAQQZR010000003.1:12663614-12676275 GCA_030068235.1 Notoglanidium macrostoma | reverse complement strand
TGGGGTGTTGTGTGTAGAATTCTGAGGGAAAAAATGAATTTAATCCATTTTGGAATAAGGCTGTAACATAACAAAATATGTAAAAAGTGGCTAAAAACTGGTAATATTTTTGTTAAACTCTTTGAAATAAGTTGAAAATTTACACTTCAGTCACATCTTGATGGCTTCATTTCAAATCCATTGTGGTGGTATACAGAGGCAAAATTGAAAAAAGTGCATCAATGTCCAAATATTTATGGGCCTAACTATAGGTCTTTCAAATAAGTTATTTATACAAATAGCCAGCATACAAATATCCTTTAAACAGCATAATTTACTGAATGAGATTGTTCATTTTTTGTATAACTGATAAGTACACAGGATTTAATAAGAGTAGCACAGACCTTGACTATGTTGTATCCTGAGTTATATTCTATATAGTTATATTTTATTCCTGTGATTAATATATAGCCATTTTAACTTGACCAATGATGAAGTTTAAGAGCAGACAGTTAGATTTATATTTCTGAAAATATCTATATCCCAAAATTAAAAACTTCCATGGAAAAAGGACCCCAAACTTTTTATGTAGTACATAGAATAATGGTTTAAGTCTAATATATTTTGTGAAAGCATGAAAAAGGGTTTCCCTGTTGCCACAGAATGAGTATTCATTGTTAATTCCAAGGTTAACAACAATAATTAATAAGTTAATAGCTATGACACCATGCAAAATTCTTCACAGTAGATCTCCACATATTTTTATTAAGAGAACTTCGTAAAGAGTTCTTCATTTTGGCTTGTTTCATTTGCATAATTTGAGTGTGACATGCCAGGTGTATCAAGTGTTTTTACCCGTGATCTCCCTTGTAATGACCAGAGACACAATTCGTAAAGGGCCTTCCCTCATGCTGGACTTGGTCCTATGACCGTAAGACTTTCAGTTTTTAGGAGAGGGCCTGAGCACTCTTGAAGGTTAGGTGTAACAGTAATGTTCGGAGGGGGTTGTTGTAGGGAGAAGCAATTCCGGTGCAGAATTTGTCAAGTAATGTGAGGTCAGGAAATGTCTGATTTGTGTGGGGTTCAAAGCAGCTCTGTAGATTAGCAGTTCTTGCAGTAGCCAGAAAAGAAAATTTATATTCTGAGCCCTCTGTACTGTGGTTAGTGACCAAACATTTAAAACATTTTGATAGAACACGGGGAAGGTCCTTAGAGTCACGTTATTGAGGTTTATTCAGGATATTGGGCTTGTCAATACCCGGTCCTTCAAAAGTTTGTAAAGTAGCACAAGCTATATTTTTCCAGTTTGAGTCCATGGGCTCACTGAACAGTGAGACAGTTTTTTACTGTGACCAAAAAGTGGTTGTCCTACTTTGTAGATGAATGAGTCCACCTTTTTCTCTGGGCAAAACTAAAATACTTTGCACAACCCAGTGTAGATTATCCCCAAAAAATCAACTAAAATCTAATAAAATGGATTTTAAACCACATACTGTATATTGGGGGAAGGGGGTCTATACAAGCTAGTCGATGCAAGAGAGATGAAGCTACCAGGTCGTTTATAATGAGGACCTGTCCTTTGTAAGACAGGTTCTTGGCAAGGAAACTCCACTTATCGTGACATCCCTTAATTTTCTTAATCATGCCTTCATAGTTTTTCTGTATGACATTTTCATTACCAAGATAAACTCATATGTACATAAAACCATTGTGGAACCATGACTTTTGAAATCCTCAAAGGACTTTTGAAGTCCTCAAAGTTTTCAACATGATGTCATCCTCTGTTTGGTTACTAACAAAAATTATGACATCAACTGCATAGGCTGCTATCTTAAAGGTATTTTTACAATTTGAAAAAGAAATACCTCATAATCTTGAACTAAGTGACATTAAAAGTGGTTAAATAGCCAGTGAGCACAACATTTCAGACAAGGGGCAGCCTTGTCTAATATCCCTTTAAAAAGACCATAGAGATCCCTGTTGCTGCACAACAATGTTTTTGAAAAGTCTTGCTTACTGAAAAGTTTTTGTTGATTGTGACAGGTACCTACTGGGTATGCACAAATATAGTTTTGGTTTTACTGCATCACATAGGAACTCTGAGAAATAGACATTTATATGTTTACTGACAATAACATATTTTGTCACGGCTATGTTTCACATAAGCTATTAAATTCAACAGAATTAAGTATTTTGCTCCTGATTTTCTTTTGTTTTCAATGTCTGGTGCATCACGTTGTAGTGTCCAACAATAGTCAGCAACCATTGACGGATTCCAGTTGCCCTGGTATCGTTTCTCCATCATAGCAATGTCCTGGTGAAAGCTTTCCCTGTTCATCACTGACAGCACCGAGATTTGTGGGGAAGAAGTCCAAGTGTGAGTGGAGGAAATGAATCCTCTGTCTAATGTCCTATATACAATCCTCAATTATATTGAGCTGGTGTCTCTCATCTGGTTTTGCTGAAACACACAACTGTCATCAGCAGAACAGTGGAAGCTAATACCAAGTTTACAAATAATATTACTCAGAGGTAGCATATGTAAAGAAAAGCAAGCCTACTTACTTACTTTGTTGAGGAGTCATCATTTACGTCAACAAACTGATAATGAGCAGTTAAATATGACCTGAGCCAGGAGAGGGCTCCAACAACATTTTCTAATTTATCAAGGAGAAAAGTGGTATAATAGGAGAATAATCAATGGTGTCAAAAGCTGCAATAAGGTCTAGTAATACAAGCAAGGAGACAACCCTGGTCAGAGGCCAGTAATAGGTAATTTATCACTTTAACTAGTGCTGTCTCTGTGCTATGATGAGGCCTAAATCGTGACTGATGCATTTCATAAATGTTATTCTTATGTAGCTATGAGCATAACTGCTGTGCTAAAGTCTTTTCTAAGATCTTGGATATAAAGGGGAGGTTGGATACTGGCTTATAGGACAGCCGATTGGGGTCAAGATGAGGTTTTTTAATCAGGGGTTTTATAACTGTAAATTTAAATGATTTATGTACATAGCCAGTGCTAAGGGAAGAACTGATTATTTTTAGAATCGGTTTAATTGCTTCTGGTATTATCTGTTTAGGGAAACATGGAGGTATAAATTGCATACAGGTTGATGAGTTTGATGAGGAAATTAGTGAAATTAGTTTGGACTCTCAAGTGGGCCACACTTTCCTGAGTGGGATGGATACCATCCCTACCTAGCAGACCAGCCTTGCCCTCAAATCGCTCCAATTATATATTAAGCCCACATTGTTTTTCGAGAATCACATGGACATCCAGCAGTTCAGTGACCGTAACCTGCTGTAAGTTAAATCACCACACCACATCAGGATGGGGCCAAAGCATCAGACATCACATTCACTAATTTACATACCTCTATAAAGTTACTCTTAGTAACCTCTGACGGACAAAGGCGTTATTAAATCCTACATGAATAACTACCTTAGAAAACCTATGCTTGCCCAAAACCCTAAGATTACGTGCTATGTTCAGTTCCCTGGCTCCTTTTGCCCCTAAAGGCCTAGCTAATTTAATGTGGCTTAAGATAGAGTCATCTGTAACCAGATCTCTTTCAGGTTTCTCAAGGTATACCTCACTGAGGAGAGCAAACCTGATATGTAGATAAAGCATAGAGCAGTGGTGCTCCTGTGGGCAATCCTTAGCGCTAGCTTTGGCTCTGAGATTATGCTGCCAAGTCGTCACCCATTCGCCCCTCTGTGAAACAAACTCCAGAGCCTCTCTAGAGCCTGGATGCGCATTTCTAATGCTGCAATCTTCTCAATCAGCGAGCTAACTAATATACATATACAAGCTGAATGACTGCCAAATGAGAATATTAGTCAAAGATTTGTTGATATCTTCAGCAGATCCAATGTTTATAGCTTACTTAAAGAAACACCTGTTAATACCAATGCTGTGTTGATTAAGTAAAGTAAAACTCTGTGCTGCCAAGCAAGAAAAAAAAAGCATCTTGTTATAATGAGAACATGTCATTAAAATGAGAAATCTTTTAATAGTGATCTTTTAATAACCCCTATACAGAAATCTCATTATAATGAAAATGACATAATGAGAAAAACACCGTTATAACAAGAAAATAATGAGGCCCAGGTGACAGAATTAATTAAATTTTTCTTTATGCTGACTTGAAACAAGAGTGAGGTTTTAATGTTTGTACAACTTTTGTTGCATTGTCATTAGTACGCATCTATTACAAAGGATTCTCAATTCTCATCATTTATAGACACTGCTTTATACCTAGATGATCAGCTTGAACAATAGGAGATGTTAAATTACAGCACTTTAAATATGTTTTTATTAAATATCCACAGGCTATGCACACTGTCTGTTGTTACACCAAAAACTGTCAGACTTTTATTAAAAATGTTGGCTCTCCATGGAGTCTGTCATGCTGGAATCGCACAGGCTGGTGTGAATGGGAGGCAGTTCCAGAGTGCTACTGAATGATTATGGTCTTGCAGGAAGCTGCTACTAGTCAAAGAGAGCTGGTGTGCCAGTGAAATGGACATTGAGATTGTGTGTTTTAGCTGTTTGAGTCTTTCTTTCTTGAGTTTACTTTTGTCATTTCTAGAGGACACTCTAATGTCCTTCAGAGTCAGCTCTTAGAATGTAGAACAGAATACTGCAGAAAATGTTTAATCTATCTCTACAAGTGATGAAATCAAGACTACCAAGACTGGATAACAAGAACCTTCATATAACCTTCATCCAAATTTTATGTAACATATCCATTTTGTGTAGCTGTGCTGCTGAATCACACCAAACTAAGGTACAATCAGTCATCAGCATACAAGTAAAAGGCAAGATTAGGGTAGCAAACTCTAAGATGCTGTAAAGGGAGAAAAATATCCTTTATTGTTAAACATTGCTGTTCATTCTTCAATGATCTGAAGAATATATACTACAGACCAGAAGATTGGGCCCACCCTCAGATTTATAAGTAAATAAATAAACAAACAAACAAACAGTACACCACTTTATCAGACTTTTATTACAAGAAAATATTAGGAATACTTAAAACAAATGTAACTGACTGGTTTTCAAAATCTTATAGCTTGTAGTAACATTATTTAGCCACAAAGATCTATTGGTTTTGAAGGAGACATATCAGGTCTGTCTTTAGTGCAATAACATTCACATTGTGTTGGAATCATATTTACTAATGTCAGAACGTGACTGGCTCTTGGCCTCTCTTGACTGTGTCTTACTTAACCAAATGATGGCCACCTGTCTGCCTTGTCCCAGATCAGTTTGTGCAAGGTTTAATGCACTGTGTGCTCCTTGTTTCAATCTTCTGTTTTACTGTATCACAACTGAGGAGTCAGAATTTTGGTTTATGTTAGGAGGTGGATGGGGATAAGGACAAACACAGAATGTCTTATTACTACAGTGAAAGATGGAAGTGACGGTATGGGGTGTTTTGGGGGAGAAGGGCTGGAGTCCAATTTAAAAGGAAAAAAGAAGACCATCACTCAATTGTTCAACATCACACAATTCCTTCTGTTTTATGCATCATTGGACAAAATTTCATTCTTCAACAGGATAATTATATTCTTCAAAATTGTGCCAAAAATTTCTAATATTTTTTGTAATAAAAGTTTGACAAAGTAGCGTATTGTTTTTTTTTTTTTTTTAATCCGAGAGTAGGCCCAAACTTTTCATCTGTAGTGTACATTAACACAAAAGTTAACTGTTAATGGTCTATTAAATATGATTTTATTGAGGAAGAATGTTTAACTCCCTTTGTCACATCTGGTGAAGGACTTCTGTCCAAAACTTCCTGTTTTTCTGGTAATTCTGTGTTGTGTTGTATTAATGCAAAAAAAACAAAAAAAAAAAAACAAGCTGTAGACTGCGGTTACATTGTCTTGAATGCAACATTTAAGTACAATAGTGCCAAAACTGAAACATCCACAATCAAAAGCAAGCGAGGTCATTAACCACTTTAGTCAGTACTGATTACCTATAAAGATGCTTATAAAATACATCATGCTTGTTACTGCGATCTAAAAGGGAGCTGTTGGTCAAAGACTCATGTCTAAATCTTAGAAAATGTGGGGGAAAGCTCAAGATGCATTTTCTTAAAACTTAGTATGAAAAAGTAATGCAATGATATCAAAATAAGTGTGAAAAAATGAAGGTGAGAAAATGGGGTATTATTAATAAATAAATAAATAAATAAATTTCTTCATTTAACTTAATAAAGGTCACTGCACTCATTTTGCATTAACAAATCTGTTTTTATTCTTTTTCTGGTGCACATTATAGATCGGAGAATGGTATCAGCCCATCTGCCACTGGCCTGGACACATAGTTCCCAACTGGAAAATGAGAAGTTCATAAGTGTCATGGAGGAGACAGCAAAAGGTTTCCAACCCCATTGAACATTCAAACAGATACAGGTTATGAGAATATGATCTCACAAAGAACACTTCAACACACATTTTGGCCAAATACACTCAACACAGAGAAGAGTTTCTCTGAAATACCTAGAGTACAATTTAAGTAAAATGCACAGATATTATGCAGATTAGGTAAGAACATAAAAACAGAACTAAAAAAATTAATGCCAATAAAATTTACCAGTTTAACACAGGGAAATCTTTTAGATAACTGAGAATCTCTATCATAAATGTTGGGTTTCCACCAGGACTTACTAATTGTAAACATGATGTCATTAATTTCAGGGTGCAAAACAGATGGCAAACATATAGAAGGATTCCAGTAAATATATGACATACATACTGTACATTTGTATTCACATTAAAACATTTTTGTTCCTGTTGGTACGGACTTTGTTGCCTACCTTTTATGCCATCTCATCTCATCTCATCCCATCTCTTACCATGGCTTTCCAGTTATGCACAGTGACTTTAGCTGATCTAGTCGACCAGGTGTGAACCTGCTCAGACCAAAATCACTGGCTCATTCTTTATCTAGTTACCCAATTGACTTGATCTCAGGTGCACTGTATCTGAAAAAGTGAAAAGTGATGCCTAATATGCAAAATTAGTAATGTAAATGTAATTTTTACTGTTTCACTACTTGTAATCAGCAAGTAACTTTGAACTAAATAGGTGTTTATTGTAACTGAATCTGTAAACTGTTCTGTGATATTGTCCATGTTTATCCATAATTAATAAATGCATACATGAATAAATCTGGTGTTACTATGGGTGTGAGATGATGGAAAATATATAAGCTGGTCAGACAAAGAAAGACAAGTAGAATTAAAATTAATTAATAATTATCATTATATATTGTATATACAGTGGGTTCTGAAATTATTCAGACCCTGTCACATTCTGCACACTTTACTGTATTATATTTATAATAGATTGAATATGCTTTTTGGCCATTAAGATAAAATAACATACAATAACAAAGTTATTAAAATGTTTTAGATTTTTTTTTGCAAAATAAAGAATAAAATACTGAAATTTAGGATTAGTATAATTAACTTATTAATATGTAGTCAGACCCTTGGCTAAGGCACTCCAAATTCAGCTCAAGTGCATCTTGCTTCCTTTGATTATATTGAGATTGAATTCATTTGATTGGTCATGATTTAGAGAGGCACACGTCTGTGTGTACAAATTCCCACAATGTACCAAAATCCCAAAATCCAAGCCATGAAGTCCATGGTGCCATAGTCCATAGACCTCTGTGATTAAACTGTGCTGAGACATAGATCTGGACAAGAGTTTGCAGGGACTGGTTAAAATTAAGGGAATGGAGCCAAACCTAGAGAAGTTCCTTGAGGAAACCTGCTCCAGAAGGCACATGACCTCAGACTGGGGCAAAGGTTCACCTTTCAGCAGAACAAACTCCCTGAAGTGAAGATAATGCTGTAATGGCTTCAGGACAAATCGCTGAATGTCCTTGAGTGGCCCAGCCAAAGCCCAGACTTGAACTCCATAGAACATCTGCAGAGAGACCTGAAGATGGTAGTTTACAGATATTCTTCATTCAATCTGATTGACCTTGATTTTATATATATATATATATATATATATATATATATATATCCTCCTCTCACCTTCCCTGCTTAGGGGGTAGTATGTGTGTATGTCTTCCTCAACCTCAGGTCCTCTACCAAAGGTCTAGGAGTTTGAGGGTTATGCGCAGTATTTTAGTTATCTTCTTACCTTCTAACCCTTGAACTGTACAACCCTTCTTATCTTCTAACCCTAGAACTGTACATCCACATCTGTTCCAGTTGCTCATTCAGGCCTTGGTACTTCTCGATCTTCTCATGCTCCGTCTTCCTGATGTGACAGTCAGCCAGGATTAACAGAGCCATCACTACTGCTGTTTTCTGCTCCTTATCAAACACTACTATATCTGGTTGGATGGCCAGCCGCTGCTTATCTGTCTGGAACTTGAAGTCCCATAGGATCTTAGCTCTGCTGTTCTCAACCACTTTTGGTGGTGTCTCCCATCAGGACTTGGGAACTTCTAGCCCATACTTGGTGCAGATGTTTCTGTACACTTGGTTTATGTTATTACATTTCAGTGATCTACTGTGACTGCATATAGACTGCATCTGGCACCCAGCTACTATGCGCTGGACAGTCTCAGGGGTGTCTTTGCAAACCCTGCACCTTGGGTCCTGCCTACTGAGGTAGAATCATGCCTCTACAGATCTGTTGCTTAGGGCCTGTTCTTGTGCTGCCATGATCAGAGCCTATGTGCTGTCCTTCAGGCATGCTATTTCTATCCATTTGTAGGATTTTCTGATGTCAGCCACTTCCTCTATCTGCTGGTGGTACACTCCATGGATAGGCTTTCACGATGCTTTCTCATCCTCCTAGTCATCTGCTGCTGCCTGAGACACTCTTTCATCAGTTCATCAGACACTATATATATATATATATATATATATGTATATGTAAAACACACAAGTCAAAAGTTTGGATGCACCTTCTAATTCAGTGGTTTTTCTTTATTATTTAAAATATACTTTATGTCTTAAACTAATGATGAACTAATAATGATTACTTAGTTGGGTGGTTCTTGACATAACATGGATTACTACAGTTGTTAAATAGGACTATGTACTGTATTTTTATTGTTTACTATTTACTGTTTGATGGTCTCAAACACATTAAAAAATAAGAAATTCAAATAATAATTAACTTTTGACCAGGCAAATCTCTTGATTGAAACCTCCTGACATTTTATTTACCACATAATTCCATATGTGCTATTTCATAGATCTGATGTCTTCAGTATTGTTCTACAATGTAAAAAACTTAAAATAAAGAAAAACCTATGACTGAGTAATGTTTGACTGGTACACTAGTAGTGTGTGTGTATGTGTGTATGTGTGTCTCTAGATGGATGGATGGATAGATAGATAGATGTACATGCTCAATTGGATAATTGGATTCATGTCAGATAGTTGACATTGCAGCATGAACATTCCACTTCTTTGCCATAGGAAAGGGAACCAGTTCCTTTGGCAGCCATACACACCCACACCATAATACGAGGTGGTTAGCTCATGAGCAGTTCCTTCCATTCTCATACTCTGCTCTCCTCTTTCCATTCTGGTAGAAGTTTATCTTTGTCGCATCTTTGTACATTCATAAATGGGGAGCTCCTGTAATGGGCTTCTGTGGGTAGAAAGTGTGGGTAAAGCTTGAAGTGTTTCAGTCACTCATTGAGAGCCTGTTGAAATGTTATAGCCAGCCACTTGGATCATGTCCCATATCTGTGGAAATGACAAATCAGATAGGTAAAGCTGGACCAGATTTTGTGTATTCCACAGTATATTATGCTGTGTGTGAGGCTCTTGATGCAAGTTACATAAAATTCCAACCCCAATATACAGTCTGATCTCTCATCTCTTATTCATCTTTTGATATGACACACAAATGTCTTCAGTGCACAGCAAAAACAAATTAATTGGCCTAGCTGTTCCAAATCTTTTGGAAGGGACTTAGTGGTGTACCTAGTCACATCTTAACAATACAGTTACTACCTTAACAATACGGTCACTCCCACAGGTGA
Source organism: Notoglanidium macrostoma (assembly GCA_030068235.1). Classification (NCBI taxonomy): domain Eukaryota; kingdom Metazoa; phylum Chordata; class Actinopteri; order Siluriformes; family Auchenoglanididae; genus Notoglanidium; species Notoglanidium macrostoma. The sequence continues at coordinate 12,666,257 of JAQQZR010000003.1, read as the reverse complement.
CCATAAGGCCTCTAGAAATGTCCATGTCCATGTAACATATGTTGTGCTTCCCTTCATGGAACATAGCCATAGGTATTCGACTGCAAAAAACATGTACACACACACACACACGCACAGAGAGAGAGAGAGAGAGAGAGAGAGAGAGAGAGAGAGAGAGAGATGTTAAAACATGTTGGAGTGTGTGTATGGGAAGAAATGGTGGCGGTAGTGACTTTTTGAAAACTCACTCTTCCTCTTTGATCATATTAAAGCAGTCATCACACATTCGCACCTGGAACTCAAATCCCATGATAGGGTAAGTCGAATGTTTAGAACTGCACTTCCCACAAATTGCCTTCCCACATTTCCTGCAATGGTGCTTCAATACAGAAAAAAAATAAGAGTTCATGGCACACCCAAAAAGGATTCCCATTACTGCCTGAAGACAGCTAGTGCCACATTACCCTGTCAGCTCTTGTTTTTAGTACGTGTTTAAAAATGTGTAGCACATTCATTAAGTAAACAAGAAAACACAAACTATCTACATATTTTATCGTAATCATGCACAGAAATATACAACAGAATAAAATGTTAAGAGAATCATCATAATAAATGCTCAGTCTGCTGCACTCTGAAAAACTGGGCCTAACATACTACTACCACATAATAGCAGGACATAAGTTTTACACAGCTTTTGTGAAACTAATAGGGCTTCCTAAGTTGGTGAAATGTTGCAAATATATATAAATATATACAGTAATACTTCATTTTGCTGATATGTTCAAAAAGTATTAATAAAAAAACAAAAAAACAAAAGTAAAACATTGTGAACTGCTGTGCAGATAACAGTGATCATTATGTACATACATTCTTAACAAAAGTACTCTTAGCAACATACTTGTCGAAGACCCAGGGTCTTAGTGTCCCACATTTGCTTAATATTCCAAAAAAACGGCTGTTCACACTTCTGACATGAGTCACTATCCAACCACTGTGGAGCCTGTGTGCAGAGTAAGACAGAACAACAAAACATCAAAACCTGGGAAAAAATTCATTAGTTAGGAGCAGTAGGTGATTTGGTAAATTTAAACAGGGTAGATGGATCAATGGGAGCACCATCATGCCCTCACACTACCAGCCAACACACAGACACACATGTGTACAATGTCCACCTCCCAAAAGACTGATTGCAATTCAGGTTGAATTTTGAGACTTGAGGTAGGAATGAGAGGCATGTTCTCACAGCTATGACTGGTCACCCTCAACCAGCTGCATTTCTTCCAGAAACAGACCTTGATCTGATCTTGAACAGACCTTTGCATTTGATGTAAAATTCCCAAAAAGTAAGATATAAATTGGGTTACTGTATTTGATCCAATCCTGTAACAAATGGAAAAGATTGGAATTGGATTTAGAAAAGATTTTTTGTAATTGGAAATGTCTACATTATAAAGAGACATATGGGTTTTTTTTAATTCAGGTAGGATGGTAGAGTGAATGCCCTTCTGTTGTGTCACTTGGGAGCTTGACTTGCTTGATTTTATTATATTTATTACTTTATTTGCAATGTAATATTTGTGTGAAAACTACAGTTTTTGCTTTGCAATGTCTCCTGTATTTTTAAGTAGTCTTTAAAGGGAAAAAAATCTCATGGGCATTAATATTGGTTAATACTCAAGGTTTCTGTATCAGTATGGTTTTGTCTTGTTTTTATATTACATCCTTTATTTAGTCACAATCTACTGTATCTGAGTCTGTGTTTTTGATAATGGATTTATGATATGTCAAAGAGTTTATCTGTTTTTTGTCATTATTGTATCATGTCTCTGTTATTCCTCCTTTATATGCACTATGTCTCTGATTCATGTTTATTCATGTATTATTCAGGTATTTTGTCAGTTATTTCTTATTTCTTTTATGGATTTTGTAAAGTAAGCCTGAGAGTGAGAAAGACATTATATAAATAAAACTGTTATTATTATAAAAAATTTATCTTCATTTAGTCCTTAAAGAATGCAAACTTTTGTACTCGACTGTACTTATACATTGTAGCATAAAACATTTTGATGGTAATGAATATTTTGTATATATTTACTCCAGAACCATATAAAAAAAGATAATGTGCATTTACAGTATATATACCTCCTCCCGTGGCACGTCCATGTTCCAAACTGCAATAGCTCCATCAGCAGAGCAGGAGACCAATTGCTTAGAGAGCTGCAAATACTGCAGTGCCTGCACCTTTCCACTAAAAGAAAAGAAAAAGAAATAGCTTTCAATACCCCTTGGCATGAGGCACCACCTCAGCTTATTCCACACAACTTAGAAATCAAATAAGACTTCATCATTCTTAACTGTACCGCTTACCTCTGGGCAATGGCAATGAGAACATTAAATAGGCTAGGATAATATTTCTCTTCAAAACTATTTTATCCATTTCAAAACTATTTTTATACATTATTTATCCATTTTGTCCATTTATATAAATAGACAGGACAAATTGGAGCTGAAAGGTTTTGGGATATTATTTTTGCAACCATATTGGAAGAAATGAAAAAAAAAAAAAGTAAAAAAAAAGAATGAATATAAATATACACACGTGGACAAAATTGTTGGTACCCTTCAGTCAATGAAAGAAAAACTCAAAATGGTCACAAAAATAAC
>JAQQZR010000003.1:12625625-12663514 GCA_030068235.1 Notoglanidium macrostoma | reverse complement strand
CACACACACACACACACACACACACACACACACACACACACACACACACACACACACACACACACACACACTAAATAGTACACCAGCATATAGTGATTCGATGCTCTTTAGCAAATGAGACAGATTCAACACTGGCAAATTAGCAGTTGGCTTGTTTGCCAAGCACAGCATCTTATATTCATAGACAGTATGACACCCTATACGGGCCCTCATTGCTGTTATAATAAACTCCATTCTTCTGGGAAGGCATTCCACTAGATTTTGGAGCGTGGCTGTGGGGATTCATGCTCATTCATCCACAAGAGCATTAGTGAGATCAGACTCTAATGCTGGGCAAGAAGGTCTGGCACTCAGCATCCCAGTTTTTCCTAAAAGGTGATCAGTGTGGTTGATGTCAGGGTTCTGTGCAAGCCACTAGAGTTCTTCCACTCAAACCTTGGTAAATCATGTCTTCAAGGAGCTTGCTTTGTGCATGGGGCATTGTCATGTTGGAACGAGTTTGGGCCTCTTGGCTCCAGTAAAAGGAAATTTTAATGTTACAGCATACAAAGACATTTTAGACAATTCCATACTATCAACTTTGTAGAAACAGTTTGGGGAAAACCCAAATATGGGTATGATGTCAGGTGTCCACATACCTTTGGCAACATAGTGTATATGCAGTATATTTTACAATATGGTGTTTTTACACTATTTACTGTTACTGTACATTACAATTCATTCCAGGAAAGCAAGTTTTTGCTAAGCTTTTTAATGATAACTATGATTTGGAGCAGTAGTCAGAGTAAAAAGTACAACAGGGATGGCCAAAGCCTCACCCTATCACATATAGCAAAAAAATTCTAAACTCATATACATGAACAGGCAAACATGTATAGACGGAGAAAACCATATAAATAGTTCACATTTTCACCCTTGATTCTTAAGCATCAAATCTAATGTCATGAGATATGACTCTACAGTTACCCAGAGGTACAATATAAGGCCCTTTAAGACATTACAGAGATTCAGAAAGTCTCTGTACTCAGTATAAACTCATGCGCTGATAAACATCTTTGAACCATTACAGTTTTGTCCATTCTGAGGGGAAGAAAGGCAACTCGTTTAGTTTCTCTGTAGCACAGAGGGCCTAGGCCTTTACTCCTAAACCTGGAGGCTGCATTACAGACCAGTACCATTTACACACAGAGTCCCCTAACACACACCATTCACAAAGTGCCACATGACCTTTTACTGTAATGGTGAGGGTAAAGGGGACATTTAGAGAAAACACTGCCCTTAAATCATTCCGATGATCAGACTACCAAGCCGGAAGGTTTTGTGCCAAAGTAGCAGCAGGGTACTTTTCTGGATTGCTCTGCCATCCACTTTGCTTTAAGTGCAAACATATTTCAGAAAAATGTGCAAAGTAAATGACGTGCCTTGAGCTACTATGGAAAGCCTGTGCATTAGTGTTATAAAAGAGAAAAAAGGAGGAAAACTCAGGGACACAAGGGTAAATGACTCATACATGCCAGCAATGTAGCAATGTGTTAGAGGAAATTTTTACAAACAACTTGATTCATGGTGTTTATATTAATTAATGGAATGAAAGCTTCATTATTTTAAGGTTTTCGGTATAAGACGGCTGTTAATACGGGAATGTTCTCTTTTTTACCAACTTTTATACGTGTGAATAATGCCACTTTGATCTTTGAATGCTTTATGAGTTTAGACACTGCAGGAGAGCCATAATCACATATGGCTTTAACAAGTCCTCTGTAATACACTGATGAAGAAAAGGTCACTGAATTCGTTTTTTGATAAGCTTCTCTAGTTTGCGGATGCGTGAGGACTCCTGCTCAGGGGTCGGGGCACTGAAGGACATAGAGGGCCCTGTATCAGACCCTGAAGGGGGAGTGGGTAACCGCTGTCTGAAGAGCTCCAGCATACTGTTCTGCTCACTGCGCTTCAGTCCCTGAGGATGCACACAGACACATGCACACAGAAATGTGAGAGGGCTACAAATACAAAGACAGATCCGCCTTGACAAAAGACCTGAACAAGGCAGCCATTCTCTGTAAGCCAGCACTGCAGCTAAATTAATTTATTATTAAATTCAATTTCAATCAAGAAAGCGTGCTGAAACTTATTTTGACGGCTAGAAAGAGTTCTGCAGTGACAGACTCCGTGAATTGCTGAGCACATGATACATACTGACAGCTAATTCAAAGTTCACTTAAACATTAAGTGACTTTCGTAACAGCACAACTGTGACTTGTGAAGGGGTTTACCTTCATGTCTAGAATTTTCTGAAAAGTCTCCGGGTTGCCATCAGCAAGAAGTTTGATATAATTATCCACGAAGATCACTGACGGCTCATGAGGGGCCATGACCACCTGAGGAAGAAGAGAAAATGCTGTAAAAGTGAAGAAAAGACCTTGGTTTTGTATCAATGGTTAAATGGTCCCACATGAGCCAACTATGGCGAGCAGGAGCGCATTAGACAGTCACCAAACTGCGAACAAAGCAACACTCACGAGTTATATTTAGGACCTTTTTTAACAGAGCAATTATTCTACGCTTGAAAGGAGCTGAATTAGCCTCGTCGGTAATTGTTTTTGCTATAATGAGAGAGTCTGGGCAAATAAGCAGTTAAAAAGGTTAAATAAGGCACGGGCCCATACCATGGACCTTGTTTTTTTTTTTTTTTTTCTTTGTGTGAATAGTTACAAGTAACTATTCATATTTCTAACAGGGCTGGAGAACACATGGTTTACAGACACTGAAAAAAAGATATGGAACAGCACCCCTGACATTTCTTCCCCTGCCAACCTCCATTACTACTCATGTACGCCTCGAGGGACAGGGCTCCCAAATATGCACAAGTCAAAGTTGGAAAGGCAAAATTTAACTCTGTGGATTTTGTGGAATTTTAATGACAATCCCTCCCTTCAACAAAGTGATTTACTTAGTGACTGTCTGGAGACAAGCCAATGAAAAGCCTTGAAGGGGCTCGTTGTAGTTAGCATGTTGTAAAAGAGGGAGAGAGAAAGTAATGAAGCGTGTGAGAGAATATGGGAGTGAGAAAGACAGACAGATAGACAGACAGATAGGGAGAGGCCTAAGGGCTGTCTTTCCGTTTAGTTTCCAGAAAGAGCCACAACAGGAGGGAGAGAGACTGTGGAAAACAGACACGTCTCACCGGCTGCATGCTTGGCCGGCAACACCTTTGTTAGCTTCTCGTCTCTACCGGGTCAGGAGCAAACCTTTTCCCAGCATACAGATCTGAGAACATCTTTAACAGATTATTCTCAGTGTTAGCTCTGTAATGAGCATCATAAGGACAGCCAAACACTCGCTTCCAACCACAGTGGGCTCGCATTTCAACCCTAAACCAGGGAATGTGTCACGGAAGTAACAATGTTTCACAGAAGTAACTCATTGATGCTCTGGAAAGACTAACATTGCGAAATGAAAACTGACATCAGTCCACCGAGCACAATATACACATCAACCCTTGACAACTCATTCGCCTTTTGAGGTAAAACTAGCTTTAAGGCAAAGCAACAGTACAGTGTATGATTTTTGTTTCACCTATGAAGCAGACTCTAAAGCCCTGCAAAAAGCAAAGTGGGGCAAAAGATGGGAGCAATTACCCAGGAGGTACCTAAGGCAGTGCAAAGTTAATCATTAATGCTAACCAGATCTAACAGTTCTTGGGATGCATTTATTCAACTCGTCGATAGCTAAAGGAACACAAATAAACATATCCATGATTAGGATTTCAAACAAGCTCAACAACACATAACCCATGTGCTGACACAGATCAATAATCCAGATTATCTAGCATAATACAAACAGAAAAGTAGCCCAATGGCTAATAAACTACGCCGCCATAAAAAAATAAACATGTTCCACCTTAAGTCTAGCCTTATACCTACATTTGTGAATAATTATTAAAATACTGCATCATTAAATCATCAGACCATTTTAAAATAATGCAACGTTAAATAAAAGTTTTCCTTAAATATTTCGCCAAGATCCATAAATGTTCGTTATTACATATAGCCAAATTTCACAACTATGAGAATGAGTACACTAATTCATTAACACGTCAGGTTTCAGGTATAAGTAAATGATTTCATTTAAATACGTGTTTTAATAGATTTCTTTATACAGATACAATTAGCCGCAAATGCATGCAAAATGTTAAGGCGTCATCGCAGGAAAGCGATTCGGACGGCAATGAAAAGCACAGACCTGGCAACAGCGGTATGACAGTAGTTTAGGTGCAAACTGAACCTGGAAATAAACATTCCTGTAAAGAGAAGTACGAGCTAATATAAAGCAAACTTTAAACCAACTTATCCTAATATTAAGAGGTCACTACTCACAAAACTTTTATCAGTTAGGAAACTGCCTGCGCTGGCATGAGAGCGCATGATTAAAGCTAATCCCAGTCTGCACATTAGGAAGATCAAGACTGAATTCCAGGCAGATGAGTAGAAAAGTCCCAGGGGACCCTGGTGGGTGGCAGGGGGACAGGGGTCAGGGAGAGGAGGAAAACAAAAGTAGTGTGTGAGCTGGCTCTAGATTACAGTAGATGTGCCGCATTAACAGGGTTTCCCATCCACCTGTTTTGAAGTCGAATCAGCACACACAAAAAAAACCTGAACAAAAGTAAACCGTTTGGACAATTGGACAAACTGGAAGTTGAAAATGACAGAGTGATGTAACAGATTTTAAATAAAAGCTAAGGAGTGTAGCGTGTGTGTGTTCTTTTTCGCAAGGAGTGCTTTTCAATCATAGCCTCTTCCTGATCCTTTTTCAGACAGTCGCAGACAGACATTTTTCCCAGCAAAACTCTGAACCAAGCCATGTAACCATGTCTTCTGTTTATGCAAGAGGAACAACCAAACCTGGATCCATGCATGTTAAAATACCTCTGTCTGAGAGAGAGGGATTGTGTGAACAGCTGCTCCACTCTGAGTAGCAGCCTGCTGAGCCCAGGTACTTCCTGCCCTGGGCACAGAGCTCATTAAAACACAGGGATATAGCCGTGAGAGAAGCTCCTCTGCAGTGCACAGTCATGAAAGCCTTTATAAGCTGCTCATAATAAAATACTTTTCAGCAGGAAGTCAAACCTGTAGTCTGCAGGGTTAGGCTGTTAAATGGGAATTCTTGGAAGATAAACTTCATTACCAAGACCCTGTTTACACTTGGTTTTAAAATGCGTCTTGAGCATTCAGGTCGCAAATGGACTGCCGAGACACATCGCCGTTTACACCGGTGTTTATCATGCGTCTCCAAGGTGTCCAGCTTACCGCTCAACATACCTTCAGTATTTTCTTGAACTCCAACCATATACATCGGTGCTCCTCTCCACTGTTTTCCAGCGTGTCGCGCTGTTACCAAAACAACCGTCGCGTCCAGAATTAATGACGTATTTTCCTGTTTCGTCCGTGTTACGGAAGGTATGTGGTTAAATGTGTCCCAGGCGACCTCGGCAAGTGGTTTGAGTGAATGCATCTTGAATGCGTCCTGGAGGTCGTTTACACTTGTATTTAGCGCTACCCAGTTGTGATCAGATCACCCAAGACACATTATCATACCAAGTGCAAACAGGGTCTAAATGATTCCTTACATAGACATGTACATTATCAGCCAAAAGGCTGAACACAAGACTGAATGAATGAAGGAGTAAATGAATAAATGATTTATCAATGTTTGGGGGGGTTTTGTTTGATTTTGTTCTGTATTTATTTGTGTGCTTGTTCATTTATTTATGGCCTTAAGAACACTTTGATAAAAGCTAAGAGCTGAAAGAAGTTTCTAAGATAAATGGGGGGACTCTGGAAGAAAAAAGCACTCATGAATCTGTTTGCGATGCGCAAAGTTTCATTAGGAATACTCTTAAGAATTTAAGAAGAATTAATGCGATTTGTTTGGCACTTTCCTTGGCTACTACATAATTCCATGCATGTTCATCAATAGCGCTTTTGTCCTCATTATTATTATAGAATAGTAAAATGAAAAAAAACCCTTTGACTGTACGGATGAATTGAGGCCATTACCTTTAGAATCATCTCTGCCCGAGTCATCCCTTTGACCACTATTTTAGTGTAACTTGCTGGAGCTTTGCGAAGGACTTGAGAGCCAATGGATGGGAGATCTAACAAAACCGTCTTCAGAGAGTGCGTGTCCAATAAAAGCTATTTAAAAAAAAAAAAAAAAAAAAAAAAAAGACAAAACCACCCAATGAGCGTTCAAATGAAATTAGTTTTTGTTAATTTGACAAACCAAAAAAAAGTACAAAAACAGGAAGAAATGATGTACTGCATCACATTTACTGGAGACAACCAAGTTAATCATCAACCGTTCTTTTTTTCATCAGTAGCCATATGAATAAAATGAAATCAACAGTTTTAAGTAACAAAGCTGATCACAGTGGCTCCTTGTTTACCTGCTCAGCTCCAACCATGCTGATGGGTTTACACCGGAACAGGTGGTTGATGAACTTTGGAATAAAGGAGCTAAAAAAAAAAAAAAAAGACATGCGTTATGTATAAAAATAACTGCACGTTATTTAACTTATTATTTACATAATTTTAATAGGGTTTAGATACAGACTTGATGAACTTGATGCAGAACTGGGTGAAGTATTTGCGAGTGGCAGCCAGGTTGTCTCTGATGATTGGTACATTCTGTTTGATGTGCATGATGACAGAAGTGACATAGGGGCTTTGGTCACCAACATGCTCCACACTCTGCCATGGCATCTACGTATACAGACACACACAAAAACACATTCTCAGTGTTTCACTAGAGGAATTAGATAAATATCAAACTGACAGAAATACAGCAGCCATTGATATGGGAATAAAAATATAATAATCAAGAAAAATAATTTCTTTAAAACAATTAGAGGCATGTCAACCCACCTTGCTCATGGCAGTGAGGGCTGGGTCACATGCAGCATCCAGATCCTGAACCAAAAGCTGGATGCTGTTTGAGATCACACTGCCACAAAAATAGAAGACGGTAAAGCTAGAGAAATGTCCTGAAGACAGAAACTGCATTCGCTACATAGCCACATGAAGATAACTGACAAGCAACAAATTTATTAGGAACTCATATATTGTTTATATTTAGGCATTTGACAGTTACGTGCTGAAGGTGTCCATCTCTCCTGTTAGATTAATCCTCTCCATAAACAACTTGTCAACTTTTTCCTTTAGCTTCTCCTCCAGCTGTGGACAAAACACATTAAAAATCCAACCATCAGTAATATTTTTGCTATGTTGAACTTCAACTTGAGCTGTGAGTGCCAGGCATCTATGACCAACAAAGAAGACAGTTCACTAAAATAAAACAGTAACATAGACTGTGCTAAGTGAATAATGTATGAACAGTTCTTGAAAATTTTCCCGAATATTCCGCTCTGTTCCACGATTTGGTGGAATAATGTGTTTCAGTGGAATCCAGCAGTGCATTCTCAAGCATCGTAAATGTCGATACATACAAATAATTCAAACTGATTGTGTTTTCATGTTGCCAATTATATGCACAGAGCGCTTACAAATGTGGCAACTTTTTGAATTTTTGAATGCCTAAAATGTACCTGTCCGAGTCACTGCCTTCTAAACCTCTAAAAGTAGTTACTGATACATTTGTCAAAGTAAAAATTAATGTATAGGCTGGAAGAAAGCATGTTACCTAAAAGACCTACTTGTACATGTTCATTTTTGCTGTTGTAAATGAACACATAAATCAAGGCATTGCTGTTTTTTTTTTATTGTCTCTTATGAGTTAGGGTTATTTAATGGGTAGGTCTACATGATTTTAGCCTACAGGCTACAAAGACAAGCTCTTGCTCTGGTATATTTGTTTGTGTGTGTGTGTGTGTGTGTGATGACCTGTTGTGTAGTAGCAAGGCAGTATTCGGCTGTGCTGAGGATACTGCAAATAAGACACAGCTCGTCTGTGGTAAATTTGGCCACCTCTGAACCCTCTTTTTCCTTTAACAGACTGCTGATGGTCAGACCTCCACTGTTACTGTTTGTTCTGTAACACACACACACACACACACACACACACACACACACACACACACACACACACACACACACACACACACACACACAAGCATCTCAGCAGCCTCCATCACTCTCCCTGTTCTCCAAACCCACAAGAGATTTTTGTAAAGCTTATCCACTTTAGTTTGTACTCCCAATTATTTTACAGGGTGAGCCACCCATGATGGAGATTGGTACTTATTCTCCTTGGCAGGGAAGTACAGAGTGCACAAAATGGTTTTGTTCACCAAGCAATAGCCATCACCAGAGCATAAATAGCTCCAGCGACTGCAAGGATCAAAAGCCAGTCATGGCAGAAATAGAAGACAAAAAGCAAGTCAAAGTTAAACCATATGAGGGGCTGGGTGCACTGCTGTAGGCCATCACTTACTTGGGCAGGTTCCCAGACAGGATCTTCCAGGCATACTCGCGCAGGTACTTCTGGAAGATGGTAGTGAGGGCAATCATGGGCTCTCCTGTGCTCAGCTGAGAGCACTGCACCATGCACTTTTTATAGTATACAAAAAGATCTGCACAGCTGGGCAACACAGCTCCCCCTTCTTCTGTGCCCGACTTAGGTGGACCCTGCGCTCGGAAATCAGCCACAAAGCGGTCAATCAGCTCACCAAGGTTCCTGTTACAATGACAAACAATAGAGAGCTGAAAAGTCAACAGTAATGTGATTGGCAAAAGGCCGGGTTGTGAGAACTATGTGGAATAAGGAGCACATTGTGTGTGCCATCACTGTGGGTCATCCCCTTCAGCACTCAGTAACCAGATAGCAAATGCCCAAGTAAGGAATGTGGGCATTTTTCATGCCAAACAGGTCAGGCTACACTGGAATAAAGGAAGCCATTGTCAGGAAAAGGTCAGTCTACTTTAGCCGATGTACCATTACAAGAATAGACAAATCCCTCTTTAGAGCTCCAGTTTTGGACATTCTGGTGAGTAAGAAAGGGGGAAACAGAGAAGTTGGGAGAGAAGGAGAAATAGAAGAAAAATGCAAACAGAGATCTCCTGCTATTAGACATTTCAGTGGCTGTGGTTAACATGGCAATCATTTCTGCTTCGATGGAAAGATGAAAACAGAGCAACAGAAACACAGATGAGGGAATGACTTGAGGGATTACTGAAGGGGACACCCATAGTGTATGCAGCATGGTGACCGATTATTACACACACACACACACACACACACACACACACACACACACAGGACATGAAAGCAAACCGCTTACACCAGTTTGGAAGTAAATAAAAGTCCAATTTACACCGATACAAAAGCCCCTTGTAGCGAGCGTTTGGGTCACTCTGTCCTTGTGTAATAGCTTGCACATTGCACTCACTTGTCCTGTGATTCAATGTAGACATAGAGATGAGGCTCGAAGCATTTGGAAACAATGCCATGGAACGGGTTCTCTGGGGCCTTAGGCTTCTTCTGCTGAAAGCAGGAAAGCATTTAGTCAACCACGTGTTTCTCAAGAAGCAGCTTGACGGAATATCTGATAAGATAGAGAATGTGGAAGGAAATTGCTTTGTTTGTACATTTGAAACACTGTACTTTTGCAAGATTTTGAAATGCCAAACTGGATGAGTCAAATCATTAAATTACAAATAATGCTAAACATGCACATTACAAAAATTCACGACACATAGACGAATTGCTTACCATTTCATCACCGAGCTGTGAAATCAAACTGTACTTTATGAAGATGTTGATTGCATAACAGAATGGTAATGAAAACAGTATCATGCTCCATCAGGCTTTTGGTGGGGTAAAACTGAACACCACATGCAGTTTGGTGACTAAGTGTTTTTCTATACATTCCTCAGCCCCAGCAGCCCTTCACACAAATGTTTTAACAATCTTTGTTTAACTATTGTAACTCATCCTTAAAATCTTAATTCAAACTTACACAAATACAAACTGCATTGCTGAATATAATCTGTAAAGACAGGATGAGTGACTATGAGGAGGAGGATGAATAACCTCACCCTGACCAGATCTTCATCCTTCTCAGAAACGCTGTCCTCTCCTGACTCATCCTCCAGAAAAGGGCTAGTGGGCTCCAAGGGCGTCTCAGGTCTTTTCTGCAAACAAAGGAACATTAAACTTACAAGTGAGAACCTTTTTGCCTCATTCACTCTGGTTTTGCACTCCAGAAATCCACCATGACCAGAATAGCAAAGCCAGGAACATCCTGTTGGCCTTACCCCTGGGCCGTCGCTCAAGGTGCTGCCTGAGAAGCGCTTAGCCAGCAGCCCCTCGAAATTGGTGGTCCTCTGAATAGCGAAGAGCAAGAGCTTGACCTCAATCTCCCTGGCACGAGCTCGCATCAACTTGGCCAGCTCAGTCCTGGCACACAAAACACACTCTGATCAGCAAGACCTCACATGTGGAGAGGAGCTTCAGGTCAGGCAGTTTATAGGGTAAAATACGCACATGGTTCAACTGACCATAGCAACCACAGCTGCATTTTAAGGTGAAAAATCTGTCAGGCCAAAAATGAGCTCCACCTGCTCTAGGTTTTATAAATGAAGCCTGACAGAATAGACATGAATGAAGCTAATGCGATGAAGAGAGGAGAAATTCGCCTTCTGTGAAAATTACAGTGGAACAAAATCAAACATTCTTTCCACTGAACCTTTTTGTAAAACTTTGCCTGGGAGTAATACACAGAACAAAAAAAAACGTTTTGCTTTGACTGTTCAATTACGTAATCATTTCCTTTGCATATGTTTAATTACAATATATGTCTAGCATCTCAATTATTCCTTTAAAAAAAAAAAAAAAAAAGCTCAATTTCAGTACTTTTGTTATTTGAATATATGACACTTTGAAAAACTGGAAAGACTTCATTTGAAAAACTGGTGTCCACATACCTGGTGATATGGCAGAACTCCACAGCGATACGCTCGGTCATGCACCACTCTTCAGGAAACATGCGGCCGTACTTCTCCTCGTAGTCCACTAGCTGACGCTTGATCCATGCATAGCGCCGGTCAATCTTATCCAACCATGCTACCTGCATTTAAGATATGACTGTCAGGATCCAGATCCACACATGTGCACTGGGAGTCTGACCGTGAGAACATATCGTAAACCACACTCACATCCTGGTTCTCTTGAAAGAGCACGAGGTACTCAGAGAGATGCTGCCTAATAAACTTCTTGATTATTTCCTGCTTTATGCGAGGATCCAGGACATTGGCCACCAAACAGGCATCTCTGAGCACAATGCTGGGGCCTCCAGGCCTCTATTACATAGACCCACACAAATTATTACAGAGTATATATATATATATATGAGTAAATAATTAGTTAACAGCAGCAATAACGAGATAAAATATGGAATATAATAAAATATTTTTTAATCAAGACACTTTTATACACGCAACCAAACATTTTCAAAATTTAATAAGGTTACATATAATAAATAAAGTATTACAGTTGTTTTTTTTTTGTTTAGTTTTTTTTAAAGTTTGTTTATTACAGTGCAGTACCTTCGAGCCCTGCGCAGGAAAAGCCTCATCAAAGTCAGCTAGGATCTGTGTGCCTAGTTCACTTTGTGCTGCTTTCACTCTAAGGAGGAAGAATGACAGACATACAAGTTTCAAAAGAACCCACACAGGCTCAGACTGGAAATCTCTTGTGCAGGATCAGCTTTTAGAGGAGGTAGAGGTATTTTCCTTATCACGTGACCCCATAATGACAAGGCTACTCTCGAACAGATCCTACTCCTAAACCTCAGCATGAAGTACCAGAATATGTACATATACTTAGTACTAAACAAAAAAAAACCACACTTCAGCACTGTGGGTTTTTAAAGGTACATAATATTTAGTGCCCCTTACAGGAAAAGCAGCCTCTTGCTTAATAAGAGCTGCTATGACATATACAATTGTATTTACTGATCGTCTTTCATACAGCTATGGAGAAACTATCTGCACAACTTTTGAACAGGAACTGTTTATCTCTTTCTGGCAGACTGCTTTCAAGACATTTTGAGAGTTGCCACTCATGCTGTTCAGCAGAACACTAACCTTTATTAAGGCTTTTAGCTCCATTCATCATACATGATCAGATCTTTCTAGCTAAAGTACGATGAACAATAGATTGTCAATTAATATGAAAAATAAGCAAAATCCGACATGATATCAATCTAGCTCTTCAGGCCAGTATTGACGTGATATTGACACTCAATATCCACCCAATCCCAGCTGACATTGAGCAAGAGGCAGGATACTCCCTGGGCAAGTCAGCTTAATTTCTGATTGGGGAATTTATACTTGATGAAGAATGAATAATAATAATACCAAATCTCCATAAATTATCTAGTCCTCCTATAGCATGTTTATTTCAAGGGACAAGGATAAATTAGCTTTCTTTCCTTCAGCTTTTCTTTCCTCTGCTTAGCAATGACCACCCGATAAACTGAACAACCGTAAACAATGTGGGAAAAACAAAGAAAATGATATGGGCGCAAAAACCTTTTTACGGTACTGTTTACATAACTGTGTGTACGTTTGTATGGTGTTTGTCAGGTTACAGCAGTGGGCAGGTTCATGGCAAGTTAAAAATGACATTAAAAGAGGTTTGGGAGTATCATAGCATTGTGGATAAGGGATTCCAATTTCATTTAAAAATTGACTGTTGGTGCTGGATGTAGGCAGATCCCATCACTGGAACAACAAGTGCCTTCCAGAATAAACAAGAACGGAGAAAGAAAGGAGCCCAAATTCTCTTGCCAGACACCGTCTGAACTCCAGTTGGGCACATTTCTGCTAATCTGAGTCTTTCTCAAACACCCACAGCTGCGATCCCTGATCAAACGTCTTTACCACACATTCATCCATTTCTATTTAAGATGGCGCAACGCCTCAGAACGAAAGCACTTCATTTCTCCCATTTCCGGACCGGAATAAATAATCCTGCATTGTAGTAGGAAAAGCAGACGCAAAACATCGTCAACGGCTTCTCTGCATTGCTCTTTCACCACAACTCGTGCTCGGCATTCAAAACACGGAAAACCTTATTGTGCTCTAAAAAAAAACAAGCGCCGCCCAAGCACCAAAGGGGGTTAATATGTTTACATTATAAATCCTGAAGTTGCAGCACCACCTCCACCCACTGTAATTTTTCCACCCCAAGAATTAAAGTGGGAACAAAGCCAGACAGGCCAGCTCGTTTAATACGCTTGAATGGTTTATTATAACTACAAGAGAGCTCGTCAGTTAAAATTTCAATAATTTTCAGCTTCCACTCAGTTTGTGAAACGAAGCCTGCATTGTACTTATCTGAAGCAACTGCTGGTGTGGGGAAGGATAACTATAGGAGCAGGGAAGGGCAAGCAAAGCTACAAGCTTTTCCAGATAAACATAAAAGTGCTGGAACATTCTGTGGAATAGCTTCCACATGAAAACACCCTTCCTTGTCCCTTACTTATGAAACAACAGCCTTATCAGCACACCCTGCATAAATAAGCAGCGGGAAGCAACAAGTATTAGTGACATGTGGAACGAGACTGAACGGAGACCTCACAGTCTTCAACAGTCTAGTCTCCAAGTCTGCAGGGACGGAGACAACGCCGCACAGCCAGAGACAAGGCTCCACTGTTGGAAGAATGAGTTTGAAAAAAAGCACTGGAATAATACAGAGCAAGTGGAACAGATTTCCTTCCTGTGTTGCATCTGTGGTAAACATAAACAGGAACCTCATACCCGCAACATCATTCAATTTAGCGAATTACACCAGAAAATTAGTCGTATAAACACTGCCTGCCCTTTAGCTCATTCAGATAACATGCCGATGGTCTGAGTATACAGTTAGGCCATGGCTCAAGTCATGAGCAAGAATGTAATGAACAGTTTAGACGTTTTTTTTAATTCGGGTCAGATTGCAACGTGTTTGCAACAATAAGTCTAAAATGTGTTGAGAAAGGCTGAAGAACATATTGTGATGGCGTGCTCACCTTTCAGACAGTTGGCGGATCTGAGGGATCCCCATGTACTTTTGGAAGTGCTCCAGCACGTTGACCACTCCCTGGAGCAAGTTGGCCACCTCTCCGTACTGCCTCTTGCGTGTCATGGCCCTGAAAGATAACTTGATCTATTAAGCAATTAAAAAGACATTTCGAACCTATATATAACTGACCAAAAAGCACATGGTTTAGTGACTCTATTTCTGGTCTGTAGATAGCAAACAGTGAGTCCACTTACTCCAGAGAGTCCACACCCCCTGCTAGCATGTGCAGGTGATTAAGGGTAGTAATGGATGTGGTTAGGTTACGCTTTGCATGGTCCAGCTGCTTGATGTCCCGGGTGATCTCTTTTACCTGGGCAAGGGAACAAACATCTCAGAGCTGATGGCTCCAGCATATCTACGCCTAGGCGGCTCCCCATTGTTCTCCTGTCCCAGTAGTCCAGCCATACCCTGCCCTTCCTCTGACCTGTTCAACACTGCTAACATGCAGATGGCTAGTGCATAACTCAAGAATTTAAAAAAGGCTGCAACAAAAGAAAGCCGCAGGATGTCACAATTTCCTGCTTAGTTAGCCAGCAGCACAGAGTGTTGGGAGACATAATATATATCTTGACCAGACCAGATTCCTGTCTGTAAGGCTTATTTTTACTCACCATTTGCTCCGATTTCTCTGCTTTGTCCTTGATGTCTTTGATTTTGCCAAACAGTTGCTGGATGGCTATCTGAGCCTCCTCCAGAGCCTGGAATAGAGGCAGAAGTTCAGACACACTGCATCTGTGATCTCTCTTGGACATGCCTTAATGGTTTCACAGCTGTCACACAGCTCTCAATGATATTCGCTGCATCATGACAATAGCTGTGAAGGTTTAAAGCTAATGCACATTGGATCATTTATTTAACCATTAAATGTTTCGAATGTTAGACAGCAAACTCAATCTTAAAACCACATCAAAGCAGTTTACTGTTTCACCAGAAGTGATCCTATTGAATACAATTTCAGAGTCTTTTCCAGTCAAATGCCTGAAGAAGAGATGAAAAGCACGATGAATTTTGTTGTTTTCCTCTGCTTTCCTCCTCCCTCCGCATTATTTTTAGTGAGTGTCTTTCACTCATTCAAGCAGAGGAATGAGAACCAAATGGGAAGACTTGATGAAAAATCCTCACCCATAGTTTGTCCTCACATTCCAACAGGGTAAGTGTACAGCAGCTGCACTGAGGCCTGCCACATGTTCGCCTACCTAACCCGTTGTCATCGACCAGGCGTCCATCCTAACCCTGACGTGGGCTGACCTCCACACCAGCAGTTACAAACAGTGCCAAACTTCACAATACTATGCTAGGTCCTGCAACACAGCCCAGTTGGTTTTTAATAATGGTAGTCACTGCTAGTGTATTTTGCCAGGCCCAGGGCTAAGCTGACCAGGAAGATGATGGTTGGCTCTCACTAACTCCCTCACAGGCAGATGGAATGCTAACAGCCGGCACCAGCTGCCCTGTGGAATTTACCACTTTTAAAATCCTCCTCAAAATACAGGCAGACACAGCCTGACTCTGTCCCACACGCAGTTGACAGGACATTTTCAAAAGAGCACCAAAGCTCAAAACAATCTGAAGGCCTTCCGGACACTTCCCATTTGAACTCAGCTGTTTTTCTACGCCTCTGCGGTCATTCCTGATAAAGTCCACGCAGGAGAGTAACTGAGAAACCATTTTCCAACCTCAGAGGAGTTACGAACTGCAGATATGCAGATATGAAAGAGATGAGGAGGGGTCAGCCATGTCAAACGATTCATTTCCAGAGTAAGAATCTGAATGCTGGGAGTGTACCTTCCTTCCTTATTCACAACCGATATACTGTTGGCTGATAAAATCAGATGATAATAGAGTTCAACAGACTTATCGGTGCTGTTGAAATGCTTCAGATACAGCACCAATAACTTCTCGTTAAATGTTCTATATTGCAATTGGAAAGTTGCATTCATAGACATAGAACAACGCAGAACAACAGGAATACAGGCTCTTGTCTGATAATAAAGCCAAACAATCTATTAAAAAAGCAAGTTCAAACGAGTACCTTGATGTAACCATTTTCTTACAAATAAAAGTTCTCACAAATAGTTCTGAAAGTACAAACATCATACACATGTTTTTCATTATTCTAAAACCAGAGTTAAATCAGAGTTGTGGAAAGCATAAATAAGGCATGTGGGTTACATCTAACTCGTTCCCTTGTAGTGCATTTGCAAATATGCCTTCTTCATATACAAATGAAATTTTAACAACCGTAGCAGTTCCTGAAGCTGTGGCTTCTGCAGAACACATTGTCTATAGTTCCACATAGATGGATTAAATACAGCAGCAGAATATCGGTCTTCACATGGACTATAAAGACAGCATTTCTGACACATCTGTGTGATTGTCAACAACATGTTCACA
Organism: Notoglanidium macrostoma; assembly: GCA_030068235.1. Taxonomy (NCBI): domain Eukaryota; kingdom Metazoa; phylum Chordata; class Actinopteri; order Siluriformes; family Auchenoglanididae; genus Notoglanidium; species Notoglanidium macrostoma. The sequence continues at coordinate 12,647,038 of JAQQZR010000003.1, read as the reverse complement.
GTCATTAACGAGAGTGCAACCATATACCATTAGCTAATTAATTATTTGCCAAGTCAAGCTGACGTAAAGAAATGGAGATCCAAATACATTATTTCGGTCACTTCACCTGTTTATGAGCCAACGCGAACTGCTCATGAACTTGGAGCCATTAGTCCACAAAAGACAGGCATTTCCACTGCCCTTCCTCTAAAGGTCATACCTCAGGAATCATACATGAAACACACGTCATAAGAGTCAAGAGTTTTAATAATCGACAAGCAAAACCGTGATCTAACTGTAGGTTTTAGTAGACCATATAAAATTATATCATATTATATTACTGGTCATAGGAATTTGTTCCATGAAACAGAAATCAGTAAAAAATAATTTTATATCAATCTGGCTTCAATTCCCATGGAAATATAAGCAAGCACGTATCCTAACCCACGTCTAAAAGACTTTAAAAAGAGAATGGGGGTCGAGTGTGCAGGGCCCGTGTGCAAAAAAAACCACAAAGCCGTATACTTTCTGCATTTATGCATAGGGTAGCGCTTCAGCATTCCTAATAAGCAGCTCCACATGCCAGAAACTAGATGAGACATCCTGATCCCGACTCTCTCTGTGACAGCCATAAAATCCTCATATGTAGCCCCTACCCCCAACTCCATCTGGGAACACAATACGGCAAGCTTTTTATATGGAATTTCAAACTGCATCAAAGAAAATAATACAAGTTAGAGTTTTGCCTGAGCCAGACAACAGAGAACCAATGGGAGTGACCGGTGACGGTGATAATTGGCACCAAATGCATTGCAATTTGGTGATTATTGTTCTCTATTCAATATTGTCATGTGAATTTCACCAGGTTGTAAAACTGCTTTCTATCTTGGAAATTATCAAACTTGAATATCAAGAGCAAATGATGCTCATCACATGAGGACCAAAATTGCAAAGGGTGTTGACCAAACAGTGTGAGAAATGTGCGAGTACAAAGCATCCGATTATAAATCAGGAAAAGAGGGACAGAGGGGTAGCTAAGGTATTTCTTCAAAACAAGGCATTTAGTGAATCAGCTTTCTCCTGGGGTGCACAGCTGCCCATAACTTCCAAAAAGTGAACCCTCTCAGCAAGCAGACACCACCATTTCTTTTTTCTCCTTCCAAGACGTCCACAAGGCATTTAAACAGGGCGAACATCTGTGAGGTGACTGTGGTACGACGCTGGAGTCACTGCTTATCTGGCCATGACCTGAAACTCAGCATAAACACACAGTGACTCACTCTTCAGCCCTTCCTAACCAAAAGACAGAGAATGATCTTTTCAAATCAGAGACTCTCTGAACACTTTAAAGACACATGTTTTCCCACCACCTCCACACAGCTAGAATTATCATCATGCAGGCCCCTGAGACTGCGATTCAGAAGCACATGTCTCCACCCTAATGATAAATACTTCTCAGACTAAACAAAGAACAAGCTGGTGTGTTTTCCATCTCTCCTCCATCAGCCCCCGGCCTCTACATCTGTAATCCAGCATTTCCATCTGCAGAAGGGATTTTCCCTTTTGCTCGGTCGGTGGAAACATCTCAGAGGGATACCGGCCCTGAGACTCCAAACCTTGACTTTCCACATCTCAGAGTAAGCTGGTTACGGGACGACCACCAGACCCCTCTCAGTCTTCGCTTGCACCGGCTCATACCTCACAATTAGGTGTCACATTTCACCTCTGCCTGCTGCTCTGATTGAGCACGGATCTGTGTTGAATCAGGGTTTTCCACCAGCTCCAAGAAGCAGCAGGACACCAAACCACAATGTGGAATGCCAGCATAGCCAAAAAACAAGGGAATCTGAAAGAAATGTGCTTTCTCTTCCAGAGAGAGAGAGAGAGAGAGACAGAGAGACAGAGAGAGAGTGCTGAGGCTGAGAATGTGACGGCTCTGATTAATCCTAGCTTAGATGAACACAAGGAACAGAAACAATTATAAAATATCACTGGAAAAAAACTGACTGTGATATGGAATATCTGAGTTTAAAAAAATAAAAAATAAATAAATAAATTATAATAATAAATAAATAAATAAAAAAAAATTTTAAATGAGAGACAAACAGGCTATGAGACATTTGTGTGCAAGCAGATAGAAGACTCCCGACAGCAGCGCACCAGGATCCGGTTTCACATCCAACACTACAGACCGAAGCAGCTTTCTGTATTCGTGCGCCATCCCTCGAGCAAGCGTCACTAACAGTTTTCTGCTACTACAATTCATCTTACTTCTCTCCCAACAACAATCCATCATCTCACACAAACACTCTCTGTCAAGGCCCCTTTCCATAAACTCTCTCATATGAGAGAGCTGAAAGTACACATCAACAAGTCCATCGTTTATTTTTCGCTGCGCAGGAATTACGTGCAAACATTTCTCACAGGCACCGAGCCGTGGGCTGATGATGTGGGGACGCGAGACACCCACCTGCCTGCCATCTTGTCCCACGTTAGTCTGTCCCCTCACCACCGTCCTTATGTTGTCATCCAACCGTCTGGTGAAAGAGAAAAACAAATCAATGAGACACTGGTTTAGTTCTGCTAGTTCAGTATCAGGCACTGTAATCATTTTACACGGAAAATGAAACGCTCACCTGATTTTCAGCCGAATCTTGTTCACCACTTCATCTATATTTGCCAGCGACTGTTAAAAGCGAGATTGAGAACATAAAATGCAAAATTTAGAACATAACTCACTAAAAGTCAACGATCCAATTAGCATTAACCTTCCCCTGAAGCCTCATTAAGCACTGTTGTGATAAAAAGGGCACAGGGTGATAGCACAACCTAGTGGTCAAATAAAGAGGAGGGGAAAAGGATGGCATAACAAGGGGGTAATTCTCAGATACAAATCAGTGCCCTGAAATTAAAACAACATGCATTGCACAAAAGCTGGTAGACCATTACTACTAAATCAATACATGTGTTTCAGTATCAGTAAGTCCAATAGAACACATGTGAGTCATTTGATTTTTTTTTATCACTATTATACTCTTATTTAGGAATGTTAATCATTTCCTTTTGCACGGAGCATTTCTATTTTCACTCTATTACCCTGTGCTCGTCTCTCCCAATAAAGAAAGCATGACTTCCTAAAACTAACTCCCATGATGGTAAACATGAAAGACTCAGATTATGAAATTAGTCAAGAGTGATCAAATGTCAAGGAGACATGCTTTTTTTTTTTTAAAGAAACATACATATGCTATCCCACATTGTACATCATCACATTCATCAAAATGAAAAGGCTAATACAATCTAATATAGTGTGTATTTACCATCAGCTTCTCACTCTCTAACAAGCGTGTTGTCATGATTTACGTGTAAAAGTTTTTTGTTTTTTTAATCTGGCAACCGGTGAGAAAACAAATATCAGAATTAAAAGACAAAAGCTTGCATAACATTGACTCACTGCTCGTGGTCCACTGAAAGAGCTTTACATAGCTGAATGCTCTATTAGTATCTTCAACAGTGATCTGGTATCAGGATACACATTGTAAGGCCTTGGAAGTACATTAATGTAATGCTGTCCTTTTTAAATACTATGTCATTTGCAATTAATCAATTGGAAGATGCTTTTATCCAATGCAACTTATTTACCAGAGACAACCTAGACCTTATGGAAAAAATGTCTGATTGTAATCACTCTCATTAAACAATATGTTGTGTCGTACAAGATCCTTATAATTATCACCAATAATCTCTCCGAGCCCTTCATCACAACTATACGGCCAAAATTTTGTAGACGTCCGACCATTTAACATGCATGTGCTTTCTGAACATAAAATTCTAGAGTCAGTCCCCATGTTATAACAGCCTCCACTCTTTTGAGAAGGATTGCCATTGGATTTTGGAGTATGGTTGTAGGGTTTTGTTCATTCAGCCACAAGAGCATTAGGGAGGTCAGGCACTAATACCGGAGGAGAAGGTCTGGCACGCAGTCTGCATTCCAGTTCATACCAAAGGTGATCAGTGGGGTTGAGATCAAGGCTCTCAGCAGGCCACTCGACTTCTTCTACACCAACCTTCGCAAGCTTTAATGACCTCACTTTGTGGAAAGTGGCACTGTCAGGCTGCAGCTGGAGCTTTATTTTCAGCGAAGACAAAATTGTAATGCTCCAGCATACAAAGACATCCTGTTCAATCGTGTGCTTCCGACATTGTGGGGAAGACGCACATATGGGTGTGATGGTTGGGTGTCCACATACTTTTGGCCATACAGCGTATCAGAGAAGTGCCTCTAATTTAGAGTCTGATTAAGATTGTAAAGTTTACTGACCTCACTTCGTCCTCAAGTTAGATTATAATGCTGGCTCTTAATTTAGATTTAGGTCTTTGATGAAACACTTTTTTAATATGTGTCTGTATTTTATTCTGTTTCTGATTAATCTTATGTTTTACTACAGAAACAATAGGTGTCCAAAAACAGACAGTAAAGAATATATAGCTAGCAGTGCCGAACCGTTGGAGTAAATCTCGAATGTTTCTCAAAAGTATTTTACTTTTTATTTCAATTTTTATGAACAGTTTTTTATAAAATAAACGATTGACATACTGAATTACCCAAAAATAAGGGATTTTTAAAATTTGGTTCTTAAAAAACTTAGGTTCTTCCTAAGGTATTCTTTCTAAGGTATTCCAATAACTTTTTTTAGGGTTTTGGAAACACACATCAGAAAAATAACTTTTTATACGAGCTGTCAGGCCCAACATATTCAGATGGAGACGGTCACGTGACACTGTCACCTGCTCAGTTGGAAACAAGGTGTTGATGTATTCAACTGCATTGAAATCAGCTCGATCGAGTGGGTCCTGGCTGGGAAACACCTTAAAATAAAGAGAGAGGAAGAACATATAAAATTATTCAAGATATATGTGAGCAGCAGCCTACTGAGTGGGGAGGCTTGCTGATAAATCCAGCTTTTAGCTTGGAACATACTGTAGTTGGGTCCAAAAAAAGGCAAACCCTAACCCTTTCTTTTGGCTTTTTATACGCAGTCTTTATACAGCCCTGTGTGTTTTACAAATGCGAAAAAAAAATTTTTGTTTCTGTCCAGATTTATCCAGACAATATACACATAACATATTATCAAACTAACTAGCTAGTCATATAGCTAAGCTAGCTAAATAGCTGGCAAAAATGAACGACTACAGCTAGGACACTTATTCAACTAACGCATTTATACTTATTTATAATGTATTTATTTAGCTCATTTCCTCCCTCGACGCTTTGGTCAGAATGACTGCTCAGTGATGGACAAGCTGACAGAAGCAAGCTAGTTTGTAAACATTTTCCAGTCACTGGAGTAATAGCTAGCGTAGCTTAGCTTAGCCAGGTAGAATGTAACACACTGAGAAACGTAGAACAAACTAAACCCCCGTGAAACAGAAATACATACCTGCTCGATGGCCTGCTGCACCTCGGGGGTAAGATGTAAAATTGCGTCCAAATCCTCCACAAATTCTAATTCTTCATCTTCCATCATTGTATCAAAACAGAAGGGTGACAGTTAGCCGTAGCTCTGTGGTGATGCTGGAGACCTGCTGCTGCTCCTCCTCCAGCTCAGCACTCATCCTGACTCATTACTGCCGCCCACAGGACTGGAGGAACTGAGCCGCCGTTCAACTTTCATTAGTGACGCGCAGAAAATGTTACACGCTAAAAAGCAAAACTACGGAAGCTCTAAGAGGCCACGAATTTAGCCTTTTTTATTTGCCCTGTTTTCAGGTGATAACGACATAATTTTCTCGAGATCACAAACCTCCGTTTCCCCGTGATAATTACATTATTTACCCCTAATCCTGTAATGCCGTCAGGAAAACCGGGTTACTGAGACATAAGAAACATAAGAGACAGGAAAATTTTGTCGTTATCATGGGAACATGGTGTTTCATGTTGTGATAAGGCCAGATAATTCAAGATCACGAGAAAACAAAATAAACAACTCATTATCACAAGAAAACATTTATGTCGTTATAATGACCTAAATAACCCTAGATCATGAGAAAACAAGCTGAATAAAATATACAATGGCCTTTTAAGTCCTCTGTACAAAAGACCATTGATCTCTTCAATGAAAACCATTTAACAGGGTATTGCTTTTTTTTTTTTTTACACTTAAACACTGTCAGAAGTTATTGTAACTCCTTTCTGCATTGCATTTGATCAGCGTGGTGCAATTGTGCCATGGTGAAATGCAATCACAGTCCAAGCACTGTCCTACTGTTATCATAAATGGGAAAAGGGACTGAAAGTGCCATTTTCCATAAAGTAACTGCATTTCTTATCGGCTCATTGCTTCTTCATTCATGTTGCACCGATTTAATCATCAAGCTTTTTATATTGCAAAATTACTAGTAAAACATGATAAAAGTATTAATATGACTAAATAAATATTCACAGCAGGATCATGACATCAAATTTCCTAGATTCATTTAACAATTTGAAATAAATCCCAGGGTGGTGCGGTGGTTCGCATTGTCGCCTCACAGCAAGAAGGTCCTAGGTTTGATTCCCGGATCACCCAGGGTGCCTTTCTGTGTGGAGTTTGCATGTTCTCATCATGAGTGGGTTTCCTCCGGGTGCTCCGGTTTCCTCCCACAGTCCAAAGACATGCAGATTAGGTCAACTGGCTACTCTAAATTGCCCATAGGTGTGAATGCGAGCATGTTTGGCTGTTTGTCTGTGTTGGCCCTGTGGTGGACTGGCGACCTGCCCAGGGTGTACCCCGCCTCTCGACCGAAGTCTGCTGGGATTGGCTCCAGCTTCCCCGCGACCCGGATGGATAAAGCGGTATAGATAATGAATGGATGGATGGAACTAAATCCCATTAATTTATGCAAAGACTGTATGAATGTATGAACTTTAAGTGCTGTAAGTAAGTTAAAATGTAAACTTAGTTACTTAGTAACTTAGATACATTCACTCATCTTCAGTAACTACTTAATTCTTGTCACAATGGATCTGGAGCCTGTCCAGTGAGACCTGGGCTTGAGGTGGAAATACACTTTGGACACGACACTAGTGCAATAAAAATATCATGGTTCAGGCTTATAATTATACTGCATGTTTAATGTCTAGCCATTTTACTATTTACTATTTGCATTTTACAATTATACTAGCCATTTAATGTCCTTTTATATTATCCTTAATGTTTAAAAAATGTAACTGAAATATCAGGGTGGACCAAGGCATTAATTACAAGGTGGATAAATTGGAAAATTTAGACAGCTACTAAGTGGTTATTAAATACATTAATAGAGCATTGACCCAACAGCATTGTGAAAAATGAATGAGAAATAAGCTTTAAACCTTGTATGTGGTTGTATAAAAGGTTAACCGAGTTAAAGTTTAGAGTTGTGTGTAAATGTCGGGTTCAGAAACACAGATTACTCGGTTAAGGTATAAAGGGTAAGTAAAGGCAAAAGGATCAGAGGTTAAGATAAGTGTTAAGCCTGAATTGGTGAGTGTAAGGATTACAAATGGTAGACAAATATAAATATGTTATGTATTGAATTCATTCAATACTGTTGTATTCAGGAGACTTGAACATTGCACCAACTCGTGTGTATAAATACCAGGTGCTTTATTAATTAAAGTCTAATATATAATGTATATAATGTATTTATTTCATGAGCAACACTTTGCACACTGCATAATGAGCTACGTTTATACAACCCAGCTTGGATTGTAAAAGTGTTATCATTCATAACCATGTTGCACAGTAAATGATTCACATTGTTAGTTAGGACATGGTATCGTGCTCTTCTTGGACACACACTGGCTGCCAGAAGCTCACTTCAGAGCATAAGGAGTGAGAATAACGGAGAAGCAAAGATGAGTCATGACCAACATGAATCAGTCTGTGAAAAGCTCTCAAGAGAACTCAAACATTTCAAATGGAGGGAAATGTTCACATGGTGAGTAAGGATATGTCCTCCCTATTACCCATTTCCTAACAAAGAATCTTTTCAAAGCTAATTTACTGGTTACATGAGTCATTCGAAATGTCAAGTATTTAGAAAAGTGCACACTAGCATTAGTAAACATGTAATAAAACTGCTAAAATGTACATTATCTATTTGCTGGGGTGATGTTGTTAAGTGTGCACCTTTTGTAACTTTAGTATGTATCTTATACCTTGAAATGTTAATGTAGTATTACTTTAAATCTTTACTCTAAAAAACAATTACAATCTATTTATGTAGCTAGAAAGTTTTTCAAGGTTTTTAAAGATACAGTTTAATACCATTTTGCTCAGAGTGTAAGAAGTAGACTTGGTTTCTCAGATTGTAATATAACCTTGATTTAACTGGGTACTCTTTGTGCATGGTTGTTATAGGAAGCTTCTGAAAACGCTGGCCATGGGTCAGGGTCTCTCAGCACTGATTTGTGGGACTGCTGTTACGTCTCAGTACCTGGCCACAGAATTTCACCTGGATGTACCGATGCTTCAGAGCTGCATCAATTACGCACTTCTATGCCTCACCTACACTACAGCACTGTGTTTTAGAACAGGTTGGTTTTTGTTTTGTTCAAATAATTATTTATAATGTTCATAAGGTTTATTAAAAGAAAAAATCAAGCATGATTCAAACATAAGCTCTATCTACATCATACAGTCAAGTGTATGTGCAATTATAATGGATGATATATTTTGAAATGTGTACAAGTTCTGAGAAAAGAAAGAAGACACTCAAAACTCACATATTGTAGCATTAAGGCACTTGTTGAACTTAAAATATGCCACTATATCACATGAACTTGAAATGTGTAACTGTATTTATAAAGGTCTTAGGATGAGACAGAATTTCTTATTATTAGGCTGTTCTTATGAAAGTTTATTGAATTTTCCAACACTGGTGCCAAACAGTAAAATAATACCAGTTACTAAATTTCGCTGAGGTTTTGAGGTTGAAACTGTTGCAATTCTGTGTTTACGTGTTTGTGACGGTTAAACATAACCACACATTCTTCCTCCTGCAATAGTAGTTCCATCTCTGTAATGAAATACAGATTTAGATTCATGAAGCATTCTGCAGAATTATTAGATGCCCCAACAACTGCTTGTGGACTGTTTGTTCCTCAAATCTTCTGTTCTTTACTCAGTAGCAGGAAAATAGGTTGAAAATATACAAAGACCATTAAAAAAAGGAGATAAAGATTGGGTGGAAGTATTCCTGTTAGAAGAAACATCACATTCTGTTAGATTTAATTGATAGATTTGGTGTTAAAGTTATTTATTACTGTTCTTACTTTTAATATACTATAGGTGATGAAAATATTCTGCAGATCCTGAGGACAAAATGGTGGAAATATTTACTGTTGGGGCTGGCAGATGTGGAGGCAAATTATGCAGTGGTGAAGGCTTATCAGTATACCACATTAACCAGCATACAGGTGAAAAAGCTTTTCTGTGTACACTATAATGTTGTAAAGAAGTTTATGATTTATTGTATTTGTATGTGCCTAAAAAAATAATTGTCAGATATGTCAATGCTGCTGCATGACTGTGTTGACTGTGTTTCAGCTTTTGGACTGCTTTATTCTCCCAGTCCTTCTGATCCTCTCCCGGGTCTTCCTGAAGACACGCTACAGAATCATTCACTATGTGGCTGTGTGTGTGTGTCTGTCCGGTGTAGGAGCCATGGTGGGGGCAGATCTAGTCTCAGGCCGAGACCAAGGATCAAGTGAGGGCATTATCCATTAACCTTCTTCTGATTAGAGAATATGTTGTGTTTTATCTGCAGTGTTTTACACTATACATGTTAAATAAGGAATAAAACACAATGAGGCATGCCTTTATAAGAAAATAGGCAACTCAACAACATATCCTAAATAGTTTTATTATTGTTGTTTGCTAATGATGTTGTTTGTAGCACGTCACCTAGCTAGCTCACCTTTATATGTGTATTTCTGTTAAAGGTGTTTTTAGTAAATCTGGCATGCTTTTTCTTTTTTATCGTCATCTGACAAGCATTTAAGTCATTTTAAGATAAAAGTTATATTCCTGAAAAGTATCATCTGCCATGTCCGCTGATGATGTTACTAACACTACAGTAGTAACTGTAGTTTGGAACTAGGAATTGTAATTTTACCTGCAGGACACATACGAGTGAGGTGATGCACAAAGTGAAACGTCACAGTGCCATTATGTGAAACATCAGCATTCTTGGAACTTCGCTCAGCCAACCAAATTAGTGGACCGGAACTAACTGTTGTATAAACTGTATATAATGATGATAAACCACTACTCAATCACTGAGGTTGATTGAATTATTCTCCATAAACTAAGATTTATTGTAATGAATTGTAACAAACCTTTGCATCATACTGTATATCATCATACGTCATCATACTGAATGCTACATCATCCTGACTTTAACAGGCAGTAACATTCTTCTGGGAGATGGCCTGGTTATCATCAGTGCCACTCTGTACGCAGTGTCCAACCTGTGTCAGGAGTACATTGTGAAGAACAAGAGCCAGGGGGAGTTTCTAGGGATGGTCGGCCTCTTCGGAACCCTGATCAGCGGAATACAGCTGTGAGACTCATTTGGATGTTTATCAAATTGCATGTTGAGGTACATGTTTTTAATCAGCCATGCAGAATTTGTTTTCCAAAAGATTTTACATAATCTCATGATACACGAGTGATCTAATTTAAGTGCTCTTGTACAATACAAACACTTCATGCACTGAATTTTTTTTTATTACAGTGGTATTTTAGAACATATGGAGTTGGCAAATATTCAGTGGACATGGCAAATTGGTAAGAGACCTGCATTTAGATTTTTTATTTCATTGGTGCAATTAATACAAATACCAATTTGTTCCAAGGATGTAGCCACATGGGGTGGCACAGAGAGGTGGGGGCTGCCCTTACAATAATCCTTGCCACCCTCATTCTGATCACATCTCTGAAAGCTCTGTTACTTTAAAGAAACAAACAAACAAACAAATACATAAATAATAAAGAGAAGAAGAAGTTATATTTATATCACAATCCCATGGGAAGAGAATAAAATTAAGCAGGTTGAGCAGTAAAGGAGGAAGAGAAATGTTCATAGAAGAGAAAAGTCTTTAAATCTGACTTGAAAGTAGAAAAAGAAGAGCAATCTCAGAGAAACTGAGGAAGAGAGAAGAGAAAAGAGACCATGGCACTGAAGGACCTGCCTCCCAGGGTGGAAAGTTTGGTGTGTGAGACAGCGTGTGGATTCTGCACTTTACTCATACCGACTTAATGGATTATATTGATCTTATTTATCTTCAGTAACTGCTTTATCCAGGTCAGGGTCATGATGGATCTGGTGATAGACTGTCTATCTATCACCCAATACAGACCCAAGAATTTAGATAAACCCTAGATGGGCAATTTAAGGCAGCTAGCTTGATTTGGGAGTTTGGAACAAACCAGTGAACCTGGAGTAAACCTGCAAGGACATAAGGAGGGCATGCAAGACTCAGCATAGACAGTAGTCCAAGCTCAGGAATGACCCAGGGACCATGGAACTTTGAAGGGACTAAAAAATGATTAGGCCCATATTAGGCTAGCATGTTATAATGAGGCCATTTCTTTTGCATCTTTATACGATAACATCAAATGACCTACTCCTCCCATGACCCTTTGCCATCCCATGTCTAAAAACCTGGACACACTACCCTCTCAGTGTTTGAATCGCATGTGCCTCAGTTGTGTCTCTGGCCCTCTTCTCAGCTCTGCTCCTGTGTGGCTTTGCTATGTGTATGTATACACTATACAGCTGCATGCCTGTGGTGATCAACATGACCAGCGCCACAGCAGTTAACCTCTCTCTGCTCACTGCTGATCTCTTCAGCCTCTTCTGTGGCCTTTTCCTATTCCAGTACACTGTGAGTTCTAATAATACCACCACGCACACATGCAAAAACATACACTCAAGCATTGCAGGGCACATTGCAGAGGCTTTAAATTTAAATTTATTGATTATAACTAATAATCTGTAATCACTGTTCTTGTGCACTTGAACAGTCCAAGGTAACTTATTGCCGAGTCATGGTAACCTGCTTACTGCTGATGATTTAATGTAATGTCATCTTTTTAATGTATAATCTTGCTTCTGGATGTCTTTGTAATCATTCTCAAAGGACAAGTAGTCTAACCTAATAGACCTAGTGACTGTGTCATTTTCTAATATAATAACTGAATGCAATTGAGTCATTTTCTGAGTCATTGTGAGTAATGTAGTTTTTTCTATTCAGTTCTCAGGGCTCTATGTTGTGTCCTTAATTGTGATTATGGTGGGTTTCATAATGTTCAACACCGTCCCTACACCAAACCAAACTCCTGATCCAGTGTCTGAGGAGGGAGGACGTGACAACCAGGCTGCTGAGCTTGATGATGAGAGACAAGTGGGCTTTGAAGTTGAGAATCAAGAGAAAGGCCAGATTGATTCCAGTGGAAAGAGTCTTCCAGCTGAAAATGGACATGGATGTGTTTTAAGAAGTGTTAAAATGTAGCTCAGAAACTCGAGGTCAACAATCCATGCGGATTTTGTTTGACTGATGATGACACTTATGTTGATGCTAGCTTACTTTTTACAATATATAATGTTATTGCCTATACATGAATGACACTTGTATGTAGGTCACATTTAGGAGTCTATTTTTTTCATATTTGAAAATGTCATCTGTCACGCTTTTTGTGTTTCGGATATTGAAGCAGATGAACTAGAAATGCAGACCCTAGGAAGAGGACTCTCTAGAGTCACTGTTGTGGCAAAGGTATAAAACAAAATTAAATAATCTGATATTATACTATATACATACATACAGTGTGTGTTTGAATATTTGGGGAAAAATACATATATTGCAAAAAGAAAAGAAAAGAAATAGAATGCATAATGGTAAAAAGAATTAGTAAATTAAATGAAAATTTAAAAATAAATAATGAGAGAATGGGAAATCCTCACTATTATTAGTTACATTTGGAATTTTATAGTTTTCTGTGCCCAAATTCACAGAAGACCAATTTTTGTTACATGATTCACCTATATGTATACCTGCATCAATATAAACAGAAGAAATGTGTCCAATGTTAGCTGCTGTGTGTTTTATATGATCCAATCCATTACTGTAAGCACATTTAATAACAACAACAACAACAACAATAATAATAATAATAATAATAGCTACAGAAAGATTAACCAAGTAGCGTATGATGAAACATGGATTTGGAAATGAAAAACAAATCTTTTGAAAAATGATTGACTAGCTGGATAATCACAATGTCTAGAGAGAATATTGGTGAATAGTACTGCATCTGAACTTTCCCTGCTCAACTGTTTGAACTACTGAGCATAATCATGTTTCAAGATCTGAAGACATTCAATGGTTCATCGGAGTGACTGAACCTGCACACTGTAACATTGCAAAGAATAGATTGCAAAGATTGAGAAATATCATAAGGGAATATTTTACCCAGCAGGTAGGATTACGCTCAGGTGCTCCACCTACACTACATGGTCAAAACCAGGGCCCTTTCCTCATACCCAAATGATTGCTTAAAGGTTCTTCACTTTGTCCCTCTCAATCCTCTGTAGAATCCCATAACAGTGTTTCCCTGTGAGAAAGATTTCCAAGTAGAACATTTTTGGAAGCCAAGAACCCATAAGAACCCTTGAAAAAACCTTGATGAGGTTTTCTAAGATTACATAGAAAAATCTCTAGCTCCTATATGACACAAAAAAGACTTGTCTGTAGTTGGCCATTGCGTATGGTAGTTAAAATTCTGTCAACCAAATCTGTGTTTAATGACGGAAATGAAAATCAAATGTACCAGACTCCCAATCAATATCCAGAGCTCTAATTTACAGACTAACCAGCTGGCAGTGATCAAATTTTCTGCTAATTGAATAAGTATTCTCCTGATTGTGGATAAGTATTAGCATTTTGTGAAATACTTGATAATTGTAATATTTAATGTGGAATTGAACATGTGCTGTGGTTTAGACTTCAGAGTCAGTTACAGTGGATAGAAAAACTCTACCCACCGCTGTTAAAATGGCAGGTTTTTGTGATCTAAGAAAATGAAACCATGAACAATCATATCAGAAGCTTTTTCTACATTGATTGTGAAACTTCAGCCTATAAATTAGAGTGAAAAACATTAGGAATAATTTTTGGGGAGAAGGGTGAAAAATAAAACAAAATGTACAATAACCTGGTTGCCTAAGTGTACACATCCCAAAGCTAATATTTATTTGAAATACCTTTAGATTTTAATCACAGGATTTAATCTTTTTGGGTAAGACTCAATCAGTTTGGCATATCTTGACTTAGCAATATTTTTCCCTTCATCCTTGCACTAGCATTCTAACTCTGGGCATCTCCTGTGCACCGGCCTCTTCAGGTCACCCTGCAGATTTTTGATTGGATTTAGCCCAGACATGCAAAGAATTCTGGAGATTGTTGTCATGTAGGGAACAACCAGTACTTGCCAAAAATTGTTTGCAATTCTTTTAATGTTGATTTAGGTCTCTTGGAAGCCTCCCTGACCAGTCTAACCAATTTTAGAAGGACATCCTTTTCTTTGTAATGCCGTGCATATTTTCTCCACTTATCGTTTTACAGTGTTCCATGGTATATCCAATGCTTTGGAATTCTTTTGCAACCCTCTACGGACTGATCCTATAGGAAAAGTTGTACTTTATTAGGGGATACGGTCACATTTTCTGATGGCAGGTGCATACTAAATAATATTTAACAAATTTGAATGTGATTGGTTGGTTGTGAGCACTGTCACATTCCCAGCTTTTTACACATTTCCCTAAAGCATTTCTTTGGTGTTTGTCACTTGATTTTTATATTTTGCATTTTCACATTTAAGGTGAAAAATCTTTTGACATGAATGATCTCGGTTTCATTTTTCTTTTTACTTCACAAAAACAGGGGGGTGTAAACTTGTTTCTTTCTCTGACTCATTTTTCAGAGCTGGATTATCTGTTGACAACAACCGCATTTGCCAAACAGGCTTTTGAGTAGACAATGCACAACCAGGCTGCAGCAAAATACCAAATTCCTTAAACAGCAAAACTGCTTTGTGGACAATCAGAAACAAACACTGGTTAAAAAGTTAATTTGTAAACCTTCAGAAGATACAGAACAATGTGTTCTGGTTTTCAAATAATCATGTACCATCCTCTTAGAGGACAATTGTTTCAGTTTCATTGTGATTCAAAATGACAACTGAATAATTCACTGGATTTAATATACCGTAATATAAGGACAGAGGCAGCGGAGTGGCACCAACAGCAGTCCCGTCTCAGAATTCCAGCATTCCTAGACCAACCTTGAGCTTGGATTACTGTCTGTATCGAGTTTCTGTGAATGTTCTTCCCATGTCTGTATGGGTTTCCTCCAACCTCCCAAAAACATGACAGTAAGTGGACTGGTTAAGCCAAACTGGCTCTAGTGAATGTGTGTGCATGGTACCCTACCATGAACTGGCATTCCATACTGGATGTTTGCCCAGTGTTCCTGAGATAGGCTCCGGATCCACCATGAACCTGACCAGGATAAAACGCTTACTGAAGAAGATTGAATATAAAGACTTGACAAAATGACTCCCAGAACACAGTGCAAATGTAACAAGATTTTATTTATTCAACATTTGTTCTAGTTTTGCTCCTCCTCTTCATTTAGATCTCGAACATGATGGACAATTAGATCTGTGCAGCCCCAAATGTACAGGCTATATACACACACAACATAAACTTTCTCCATAGGGAAAAACACACTTTTTGTATATATAATATTAATGTGGAGAGAGGTCAGAAAGGTTGCCCCATAGTATACAGTACTGTATATGGTCCCGTAAGAGTTTTCCCCAACAAGTCATTCATGTACATGCCAAATAGAGCATGTTGCACCAGAAAAGGTGTTTTGTCTGGTGAACGTGGGCATCCAAGTATGTAAACGCAAACTTCAATCAGATTTCTGTAAGGGTGAAGTTTAAACTCTCATTCATGAAGCATAGAAATGAATGGAGGGACTCTGCTAGGTTAAGCGAGTGCTATGCTTGGTAATATCAATATTGTAAACCGGGCTGTTCTTTTGTGGGTCAAATGAGCAAAATCACAGTGTTAGAGGTTTGTGAGTCAAATCTCAGCGCACACCCAGGCTTGCTTGGACTAGGTCTGCGGAGTGTTCAGTGTGGTTCAGTAAAGACACAGGCATCTGGATTGAAGCATTACAAATATCCACCACCTTTAAATAGCTCAGTGATGGGCTTACACACCTGTGTTTCTGAATTCACACTCCAACAGGATCACATTCTGGTTGCAGCCTGATGTTTTCACAGACGCTTTGGATGATGTACTGCATCTCTTCTTTGCATTTCCACCACGTACTATTAGTCACAAACACTCCATAGAACACACACAATCAAAATAATCAGCATTATTCAGATGGAAGTTGACAAAGTAGAATATGCCATACACATCTACCACAAGCACGCACACAAACATACACACAACCTCCCTAGTACAACGACTATGCACTCTTGCCAAACATAAAGCTCACATTTATCAGCTACAATGTGATGAAGGCATTGAAAGTGTTCCATCTGAACGCAGAAATAGTACATTCACGATAAAGTTCAGTATCTCGTACTGAATTCGTTTACTATATTGTAGCCCCTCCATGGCACAGTGATGGTTATAGAACTGTGACCCCGTGTTGTGCTGGCTAGGCTGGGCACTCGAGCAGAATCACAGTTCTGCAGCTAATGGCTGGTGCGTTAGCTGAGAGTGCAGTTACAGAGGCAGGACACCAGAGGACGTCTGTGCAGCATTGAAGAGAACTGCAGTGCCACAGAGGCACAGGTAAAGGCACAGGAAAAGATTTCACTCAAGTCCCTTGGTCCAAAACGCACAACATACAATCAAAAAGCAATAACGCAAAACCCTGAATGCCAGAAGAGGTTCAAGAAAACATTCAAGAAAATTGCTTGCTGAACTCCTGCAAAGATAACTTTCTAATAAGTGTGGGCTAAAAACTTTGAATAAATGCCATATAAAAGGGCAGTTACAAAACTGATCAATTTTGAAACTCAATTAATCACATTTTAAAACATGATTTTACAAGAACCGTGTTCTATTAGCTGATGAGAGTAAGGTACACTAGGTTCCTCACCAAACCACAGAGCACTAGAGTCACGCAATTTATATGATCAGGCACATGACATGCCTGCCGAGGTCATCATGGTTACCACACAACTCCCAAATTTATGCTCCTGGGGCTAGGTGATACAACAATATTACAATTTCTTTAGGACAATGACCAATTTTATTGTCACACCACTTAAACAGTAACTGCTTGCAAGTTATAGATTTGTACTAAACGGTTCATTTTTCTTTCTGTTCTATGGGTACTGAGTTTTGGATTAAAAATATACAGTTTTCAAACTGTAGCACTGAGAATTTCCTGGCACTTTGTAAGCTAGTGTAAATATGATGTTCATAATGTATGATGCATTGTGAAATTTTCAAGTTTTCATTACATGTTTGCCAGATCCTCCACCCTTCTTTTCACCGTCTCTTTTTTACACGCATGCACACACACACGCACACACACATAGCAGCATGAAAGAGGACATCACAATCTAATTTTATCCACACAAAAGGATACAAAACCTTTTTTTTCTTTTACCATACAACATAACATAGCTATATATAAATTTTGATAGATTTGTCTTAGACTCTTCATAGATTTGTTTGTATTTGGAATGTACTGATTTTGCTGTAATGCTGGATGTGACTCTCAGGTGCCAGTAAGTTCAGAGCCCACGTCAGCCCACTCTCTCATGCTAGCTTCAGTGTGCTGACGGGGAAGGAGGGCATGGTCACCATGGTAACAGGGTTGAGGACAGTCTGGCCTACCAGCTGTGGGTGATGTGCAAGCACCTGATGCCCGACGGGCATCTGTTTGGCCAGAGACGGGGTGCCGCTGGCCTGGCCATGTGAGAGGCTGTGTGAGATGGTGACTGGTTGTGGGTACAGTGCGGGAAGATGCGCCACAGGGTGCACTGTGATGTGCCCGATGGTCTGAGGTCCAGGTGCTAGTTGTATAGCGCTGGTGGAAGAGGAAGAGGTGGAGGAGGGGGCGATGTGGGCTATGTGCTTGGTGCCCGTCTGGGTGACGTGATTGACGGCCTGAATGACAGAGGCGTGTGAAGAAGCATGTGTGATTACTGTTGGCTGGATACTGGGAGTAGCTACGATATGCCCATATGCCAGGCTCTGAGGGGCCACCATGGCCTGTGGCTGCTGGGTCAATGCTGCCTGTGCAGGGGGCAAGGAGAGTGAGGGAGAAGAAGAGGATGCAATAGCAGTTGGTGGAGGGTGAGAGGGTTTGGATGGGACAGAAAGAGTTTGGGGCAGAGGTGGAGATGGCTTCCTGAGCTCTGGCTGAGGCACTCTGGGTAAGGATTGAGGCGAGGTCAGTACGCCTTCTTCCTCAAGGTCCTCGTCCATGTTATCTTCACCTTCTGTTAGAAGGAAAAGGAAAACAGACAAGGATGAACTGCTTTGTCAAGTGTAGTTACAGCTGATTTGCTAATTTGAGGGTCTTTTTTTTTTTTTTAAATCACATGTGCAAGGCTTACCGGAGGCTGTGGAGGTGGATGCCTGGTCATCTTCAGGCTGGACGGTCTGACGCAGCAACCGCTCAACTTCCATCATGTCCATCCACTGACTTAACTCATTCTTCAGCTCAACCAGCCTCTGTTGGGTGGAGATCTTCTCGCGAGCCAGGCGCTCCATCTCATGCTCATACTCCTTCTCTTTTCTCTTCAGAGTCTATGGACAGAACAAAAGGAGTGAATTCATTCTCTCACACACACACACACACACACAAATGATGCACATGCAGAGATGTATAACTAAATTACTAAAGTTTAAGTTCTTTTATTAAGAAGCTTGGGCATCCTAAACACAAAGGCCCTTGATGTGACATGATTTGCATCGTGCATGTGAACCAGGTTTTGCAACCGGTTGCAAATGTTTTGGAAACCAAAATAAGTGAAACGAACAAAAAAGGCTTGGAACTATTGACTAAAAGTGAGATAATGGAAACAGCAGTTCTATGGTTCAAGAAGCTGCATCATCTGGACAGAAATATCACATTTTAATGCTATACCTAGGAAAATGTTAAAAACAAACTGGTAAAGCCATGATGTGTCAGGTTTTAAAGACTGCAATGCAATGGTTATCACAACACCCACGGAAAAAGTAACAGGAAACGCAGGGCTCAGAATGCTCACAGAACATTATTAGAGAGCTCATTTGGCTAATGCAGGTATTAAATGGCCAACACTGTATTCAGAATTAACAAATATTTTGTCCAGCTTTCTATATAAAACAGTGTAGCAATCCAAACTGAAGAATTCCAACAATAAGATATGCAAAAGGAAATGGTATATTTCTAAGCCTTGGAGAATGGAAGTGAATGGTATATCCTCACCGGCGGAGCAATTTACTTTAGTACTAGATTTAACCCCGAACCAGACCCGCAACCTTTCAGCTCTATTTAATAGTGTATTAAGAGTGTTGTAGAAATTAGAGGTCACAAGCAGAGATGAGGCACAATGCTGATGCCATGGCTGATGGAAGGAAAGAGCTCCCCGCTATACAACTGAAAACATGTCACCGGGGTCCAAGGTCAGCGTTCAGTGTGTGCTCTTCTGTGCTCCCCTGACCTACATTTCTTTACACAACAAGAAGAAATTAAACAGTCTCATCTGCATTAGGCCTCAACCAGTTCTGCTCTAATCAGGAACACTATTCCCCTGCTTCCGTTACCTTCAAGGAATTGCAGAGATTGTTGGAGTCATGAGAAGAACAAGAGCAAGCCTGGGTATGAGTAATTAGTCATGCTTCCTCATAAAGGCCACAGTTTATGCTTTCTCACAAAGCCCTCCCGTTCCTGGTTCCCAGTCCATGCTCGTGCAGCGCTCTAAGGCCCTGCCCACTTCTGGGAAGGAGGCAGTTACACCAGCTCTGCACGAGTAAACAGGTTCAGTCAGTGCAGCAGTGTGGTGGGTGGAGTTTGTGGGATGTGAGCTGAACCAATCGGAGGTGGACATCTGGGCAGAGAGCACTGAGTCAGCGGCCCCACGCATACTAGCGCAGAGGGAAGATCACAGCTCCATCGCTCCTGAACAACACACGCTAAAATACATCATTCCTGATTTCTGCCACAATAGTAGTAGTCACAGAGAGATGGGTGGAGGGGTGGGGTGTATGCTAAACACTGGGCTGTGCTTTAGTGACCCAGTTTTGAGGATTAGTCAGGTGATGCAGGATCCCTGTGCTGGCAATAAGCACACACGGACTAAGTTCTTTTAAAGAGCTTTGAGGAGGATGGATAAAGATTAAAATGTCTGTACAAACAGAATATCCGGGTTACTAAATAACTGTGATTTCATTATAGATCCACAATTATTAAAGCAATTTAGGAACAAAATAACAGTATAGGCTTTTGTTTCAAATTGTATAGGTCTATATTTATGTAAATCCGTGAATTGAAATGTGTCACGCTGAGCAAAGCTGGAAAATATAAATATAATTAGATGCAAAGAAAGAAATAAGTAAATAGTAGACACTTCAATGGGGAATAATAACACAACGAGGTTCATAAAAACCAGGTACAATACCTTCAGCTGACTTCACCAATATCAGCTGATCATGGTTCATTACTGCTATACTACAATTTGGTGTTAAAAAAAAGGTGTAGCACAATTTATGACCATGTAGTGATGATGAAATGACGTTTAACATTTCAGCTTTACGTGGTCTCTCTGGTGTTATGAGGCTCTCGCTTGCGGGGCTAAACAGGGCTTGGTTCCATACGCTAAATATAACTCTAAATATAACAAATAGATGGTCTAAGCTATGTGTCAGCTGAAAGAACTGAATTTATGAAGAAAGAATATGTGTTGTTTGCCTGAGTATTTGAAGCGCATAAATGTATGCCTTGTATACCTGTACATGTCTAGGAACAATTTTGAAAAGTTACCACCGTACTTTGCAATGAGACAATCGTTTCATCAGCATTTCAGCCTGCCTATGATTTTCATGACACCTAGTGCATTAAGGTCTTACCCTCTCATGAACACCAATTTTCCAGTATCTTTTATGCCAAATAGGATTACACAATACCCATGAAAATGCAAGCTGAGCTGGTATATTTTGTTTAAAATCCATCCATCCATTATCTATAAAATGCAAGCTGAGCTGGTATATTTTGTTTAAAATCCATCCATCCATTATCTATAGCGCTTTATCCATCTGGGTCGTGGGGAAGCTGGAGCCAATCCCAGCATCTTCGGGTGAGAGGCGGGGTACACCCTGGG
>JAQQZR010000003.1:12598288-12625525 GCA_030068235.1 Notoglanidium macrostoma | reverse complement strand
TAGTAATGTAACATTGCGTTAGTCCGGTTATTTGTTATAAATGCACCGCTGTAACTAACGTGAAGCATTGTTTAAAGATGTTATCAATCCTGCCATATTAGGCTTACAACGTTAGTTTCTGTTGTGACCCAGACGATGCTGCATTACCAACTGCTTATCCTAACGTCCCTGAAAGAAATAGTCTTAACATGTCATGTAGCCTGCCAGGTTATTTCAGTTATGAAATTCAATGCTCAATTTTAAGTTCCATGTTGACATGGACATACTGTGACACAAATGATTCTTCTTTTAGTCTAATACATAAATCCTTTTAAAACCGAGGTCCAGTATTTTCTGATTATGAGTTAAACAGCTTATAGTATGCAAATCACATATGTAGACTAATCATGTGGACATTATCAGACATGGCAATATTTCAGGTTTGATTGTATTTCTTCATGTGCTCTGTCTTCGTCTCCTTTTTAAGAACAGGCAAAGCAACGTGGAGGAGGATTGAGGATTGAGGATTATTTCATTTTGGAGATATGTTTGTGGAGCAGTGCTCCAGTGAGCAGTGTCAAAGAAATGTTAATCAGTGAAATGGTATCAATAAATGTTTTGATATTCGTATTGTGCAAATGGTTACATTCATTGAGAAAATAATCGATAACTGAAAAATTCATTGTTAGATTCATTGAGAAAAGAAAGAAAAAAATAATCTGTATTTTTTTTTAATTATCGCTAGATTAATCGTTTAAAAAATAATCGTTTGGGACAGCCCTAACAACAACCCTAAATTCAGGACTTACTGGCCTGGATTTCATCATGATGATGAAGATGATAAAGATGATAATGACTTGTACTGCGGTTATCTGTGATGCAATGATATAATTTGTATCACAAACCTATAAGACAATGAGAAAACACCATAATGACAAAGTCACTCCTTCCAATGCGTATAAATAACTGTAACAGTTAACAATAAAACCAATTAGAAAATATTTTTTGGTCATTTGTGAGACTTAAAATAACACCAGGTCAGTTTTTTTTTTTTTTTTTTAATAGTACGTGACCATTTACTACACTATGTAAATTTTGGCCATGTTCACAGAAAGATGACCAAAAACGTTGGTGAATTCCTAACTTTAACCATAAGCAAGCAAAATGTGTAAATAGAAACCATCAGTGCTCTCAGAAAATGTACTGATAACGTATCGTAGCTTGATGTTAAGAGTCTGCAGCAGACACATGTGAGGGACACATGCTTTTGACAGCCTGGATGCTTTAAATACAGCCTCATATGTGAGTGAGTGAGTGAGTAAGAGAGAGAGAGAGTGAGGAAGGTAGGGGGGGAAAAAACCCTCTGTTCACCCTGCCCTACTTTAACTTTCTATTCCATGGCGAACACACATTTTTTATTGTACCCTATGTGTCCAGTAACAGATGATGATTTAAAACTCATTAACTTTCCATTAGGAGCACTGAGAAGCAGCAGGGGGGTATGTTTTGCACATTTTACTTCTGAACTGTTCTTTTTTTTCCCCCTCTGTCCAGCCACAGGCAGCTCAATGCATAAAAGCAGCTCAGAAGGTTTCGCTTGTCTGCATGTCGTTTTAGCTTATCATCAAAGCACTATGATCGGGAACCATGCAGGCTGAAGAACCACGCATGATGCTGTCTTGTCATTCTCCATTCCAGCCCTAGTTATTATGCACTGCCATAATCACCAACACATCATTATGACCAGGTCTCACATTAACAGATCACCTTATGATCGCAGCACACCTTAATCCAACTAGTATAAATAAGCACATTAAGATTCGTATATTTACTGGAGCCCTAAAAGCTGGTTATTCCATAACTTATTCCATAACACACAGAAGCCACACCAGCTGCACTGTGCTAAAAGATCTGAACATTTTGTCATCATTTTGCCACCCCTGTGTAAGATCACTAAAATGTCACATGGTTCAAAATTGTATCACCTTTCAATAAATGCATTATTTCTAAGTTGACAAGTAGAACATTTGCACTTATGAACAATCAAAAACAGATACTTCGGAAAGACTATATTGAAAATACAGACCCCAAAGTAGGAACTTAATGCAACAAAAGTAAATGCACCTCTGATCACGGACACACATGCTGGAAAACCTGTCATCATCGAAACAAGCCTGTGTACACCTGTGATGTCCGGTTAGCCTAATTACATGAACATGGTTATAAAATGACCTTTATAAATTTTGGATTGATGGGCTGTGCCCATCTACATCATGGTTCCATATGGAAAAGAGCTGCAAGAGGAATTGAAAAATCTGAGATTGTGAGACTTCGCAATGAAGGGAAAGGATACAGGAAGATCGGTGACCAAATAAAAATCAGTCAAAATACAGTTGCAGCAGTAATCAGGAGGTACACAACATGCCATAGTATCACTAAGCAGAACCACAGTGAATGTCCTCCTTAAGTGACGCCACGGACAGTGGCTGCTTGCATAATCTGGCTCTGAAAAACAGATGGACAAGTGCCTCAGACCTGGCACGAGGGTTATCAGTAAATATCTGGGTTTCTGTGACAGCTCAGACGATGTGAAGGACAAGGCATAATGTCAACCTCTATGAAAGGCTTTCAGGAAAAATCCCTTGCTTGCTCTTCGGCACCAAACTGCAAGATTCAACTTTGCTAAAGAACATGAAAAGGAGCCTCATGAATATTGGGGGCACGTTCTTTGGTCAGACGAGACCGAGATAAATTTGTTCGGCTCAGATGGGTTCCAGCACTGGCCAGGACTACCACAGTGAATGCACAGTCCTGGCAGTGCAGAAGGGGGGGGGTGGGAGTATGATGATATGGGGTTGAGTGACTACAAAAGGTACTGGGGAGACGACATTTATATATGGCACCATGAATGCCTGTGGGTATACCAAAAATAATGGCTGACAAGATGACTCCCAGTGTGCAAAAGCTTGGCAGAAGAGGAATGATAACAATCCAATGCACACCACCAAAAATCACAAGAGTTTCTAAAGGCAAAAAAAAAAAAAAAAAAAACCAAACTATGACCTGGCCATGTGTGTCGTGTGACTTGAATACAACAGAACACCGCTGGGGTATTATAAAGAGAAACAACACAACACAGCATCACAACCCCTCCAGCAAAGAGCAGCTGAACAAAATTGTCTCTGAGGAATGCCAGAACATCTCTCCAGAAATTTGTGCAACACTGGTATCCTCCCTGCTGAGGAGGTTTGAGTGCGTCATCAAAAATAAAGCTAGAAAAAAATCTTAGTAGTGAAAGGCGTACTGACTTTTGTTGCATTGCGTTCCTACTGTGGGGCCTGTATTTTTAATATACTAAATCTAAACTGTTAGTTTTTCAATTTGACCCAAGAGTAAATACGATACTGTTCAACTTAGAACTACTGTAAGGTCATATCACTTTAAATCACTTAACATTTAAGTAATATTGCACAGGCTGTACTAACTTCTGTTGTATCCTGTAACCAGAACACATATATACCATGACCTACCAAAGCCCAGAAGACATGAGATGCAGAAGGCAATCCTACCTGAATGTATCTTAGCGCACTTCTCAACACACTCAGATTGGAGGTTTTCTTTTCATCAACATTAGGGATGTTCTTCTTGAGGGTTTCGAAGCATTCCTTTAAGTGTGCACGCCTGTTATAAAACACTCAATTCAGTTCAGACTAGCCTTAAAGTATCCAACATTTTCTCACAGTGAGCATTGAAGTTTAACAGAAAGACAAAAAGTGAACTTGTAGCAACAAATCCCTAAAGGCTTAATGTGTTAATGTCTGTGTCCTTCAGGAAAAGATTAAGCAACAAATCTCCAGAACGTTGTGCAATCAGAATCCAGAGACTACACATTAACTCACCTGTTTTTTTCAAGCTTGTTATGTACTTCCCTTGTTCCTGCCCTGAAAACACAGAGACCACACACAAATATTATTCCCCAAGTGAGAAAAAAAAAAATATATACAGTATGTTCAGAACTTTTTTTTAAAACTTTCATGCATCTAAAGGCTTCTTTAATACAATGATAATCATACATAAACATAAAGACTCACCCTCCAGGTCTCTTCTTGCCGTCCAGACCGCGGTGATCATCAGGAGGGTTGGTTTTGGCCACGAGGCTTAGCTGTGCTGGTGTGTTTGCTGGCTGGGGGAGCAGAGCATGCTGGGAAGCTCTAATGATGGACCCATGGTAGGGCTGCAGGGGCTGGGCCAGTTTTGGGCCATTAGACTGATGGGGTAGGCCTGCACGTTGGGGCAGTGCATGCTGAGATGGGGGTGAGTGGGTGTCTTTTTGGGGCACACTGAGGTGGGGGGATGCAGGTGATGTGGTCGGGTTGGACGACACCACAGGGATGGGAATGACTGTGATGGGAATGGAGGGAGCAGGAGGAGCGGCAGGAGGAGGAGGAGAGGACAGGGCTGATGGAGGGGCGTGGTTACGCTCTGGACTTGATTCCTCCCTTGAGGTCAGGTGATTAGCATGTGTGGCTTGAATGCAGAGGGGTGCTTCCACTCTTTGCTTCGCTGCTTCCTGTTCGAGGCGCAGTCTCTCCCGAAGCTCGTTCTCTTCTACAAGAAAGAGTTAAAGATGCTAATTTAATCAGATGTTACATATTAGTGGAGCCAAAGAGTATTTGAATCTGATCTGCCAACTACAACTACAGATGGGCTTTTATAGTGGAGTGATGATTAATGATATGGTATAATTCCTAAAGGCAGCTTATACTGGACACCTGAATTAATCAAGACTGGTTTGTTTTCGAAAAAGAGATTACGTGTGCATTTAAAATTACAGCCAGTAATAACAGAAGGACAAAAATCACGATCCAGTGTACACTTAGCTTTAGGACTGTTCAGGATGTAAGGTAAAGTTATTCCTCGTGCTTCTGAAGGACTGCTCCAACATCAACATCAACACACACAAGCCTAGCTGCTTGACCTTTGCCTAAACCCTAATGTCATTCCACACAATTTGAGACCAGTTAGAAAATTGGCCACCATAGGAGGTGCTCCATATAGCCAATCCTAAAGCATGATTGCCAAACACAGCTTTCATTCTAAATCAGAGGCGATCAAGGGGCGTACACACAGAACGTGATTTGCTCCTCTCCTATTGATTTGGAGCTGACAGTTGGTTGCTAGTGGACATTCTAATCTCTGGTTGCCCATGTATCCCTCTTGTTACTGGTAGGCAAGTCAACAGTATCCTTTGCTCCCACTGGTAGCCAAACTTGAAGACATAATTTAAATAAACAAAACACTTAGCTGTAATTTGTGTATTGTTCTGATAGGTATTTTAAGAAGCCCATCATAGCTGTGTTTTTATGATGCCATTTCCTTGTAAGGGAAATGCCACTGCGGTTAAAAAAAGAAAAAAAAAAAGAAAAAAAAAAAAAAGACATTTAGACTAATCAGCTGGTGATG
Source organism: Notoglanidium macrostoma (assembly GCA_030068235.1). Classification (NCBI taxonomy): domain Eukaryota; kingdom Metazoa; phylum Chordata; class Actinopteri; order Siluriformes; family Auchenoglanididae; genus Notoglanidium; species Notoglanidium macrostoma. The sequence goes on along the minus strand of JAQQZR010000003.1, from coordinate 12,620,083 downwards.
ATTCAGATGGCCAGGCAGTGTAAGAAGTGTGGCAAAGTTTTAATCTACAAATCAGGCACACAGTGCTTATGGATTCATGGATTAATTCATAGGCTAGTACAGAGAGTCAGGCCTTATCACATGCTAATGTGTTTGATGAAGTCACAGCCTGTGCAGAACTCAAGTATTAGCACACAGTTACAGGGGTGTAATGGAAAAGATCGGCTCCTGAAAATCTGGGCACTTCCTTGTTCTGTTGGGTACGAAAATTTCACTGGTTCTACATTGAGAATATAGCTAAAAGTGTGTGCAGCTACTCAAGTGTCATCACCATCATTTTCAGTGACTGATCACAAGTTAAAACAAGTTAATAAGAGATCAAGCAGATAATTCCTCCTCACAATGTCCAGAGGAACAAAACAGGCCGGTCATATTCTATGTAAGACTGTGCATGTGCGGTGACACAATCTGAGAGTCAGAGTGCTACAGACTACAATCATCCATTCTACCAGGGCAATAATGAGGTAGTTCTGTAAAGTATTATGTGAGTTGATGCTGCTGCCTCAGTCTTAAACAAATCGTCATCATCTTCCCAGTCAGGAACGTTCAATGTTCTTCATTTTCAAATTCACCATTGTGAAAGTGTCCACTGAGCTTTACAAGACACTTGTGATGCTACACCAGTGGCCTACAAGTCACAGCAGCTGACCATGAGCCACCCGCCCCCAACCAGGCAGCGTGATGCTCGTCTAACAAGCAGGCATATACCGAGTGCGTGGGGGAAGGCTGTCCAGTTACCATAGCAACACACTTATAAGCAACACAGGACACAAATAAGAAATTTTCTGCATCAATGCAGGCAGAAACATGACCATTCTATTAGTCTCCACCTTCTTCCCACACAACTGAACTGGGTCAGACCCTCAGTCCACTCCGGAAAGCTGACTTAAAAACAATAGTCACTTAAAGGCAATAATGTTCATGACAGAAACTATTTCCGGTGCACCTACAACCAAAATCTAAATTCTCAGTAATAGACATTATCACATATCTAATGGCTCTACTGGTGTTTTTATTTTCTTTCTTTTTTTACATTATTTCTACGACCTTTAGATTTAGCGTAGGTAACAAATATTACATGAGCACTCACTTTACCAAAGATAAATATAGTTTTTTGGTGAAGCCTATTTAAACGTTTGTGCACCACTCTGCATGGCCCACTTTACCTTCTCCAGTCTGTACAGAACGCGCGCTCGCTTGGCGCGCACATGGCTGCGGGGGCGGAGTTTGTCCACGCGGACTCTACTACGGGGGCGTGGCCACACCGAACACGTCACCAGCAAGAACGCGCTGTTCCGCGCCACGCCAAGGCGCACAAACACGGGACAAAACAAGAGTGTACGTCTCAAGCCGAGTTTAATACGGCGACTAAAGTTTAATGCAGTGCACCTCAGTGCGCCACGAGGTACAAAAACATTTCTGTACAACAGTTGTGTCCAAAAGCAGGAGCCGCTTTAAGACGCGTAATACGACACCCACACCACGGCAATGTCAAGTCATTACGTAAAAACGCAACTCACACGTAGCTCCTACAGTACAGCCGCCACCGCCCTTAGAAGCAATGCAGAGCTGTTTAAACTGAAACACGTCACGAAAACTATTCAACTTCTATTACAATGTCACATCTATTTAGCAAGCCCGAAACAAGAGCAAAACATCAGAGGCAAAGAGTCAAATTACTGCTTTACGCTTTAAATCCACGGTACATTTCAAGAGCTTGTTTAGCACTTGTCTCGTGCGTGACACTTATTTCCTTTAAAACGTCTTTAGAAGTGTAAATGGTCCATTCTGCTCTATCAGGGTTGCCCTTTTATCATTTTGACAGTCGTTAAAATCATAACAGGACCCATCGGTAAGCAGTGTAAGACGATAAAGCTGCAGCAGGTCATGCAGTAATAAGGTTCCCTTTCTTTGCACCACTATTTTTGCGCACACACTCACTCAGTCACGCGCGCGCGCGCAGAGTCTCATAACTACAGTACAGTCTTTCTTACCACGTGTTTTCTGTTGTTGCTGGGCTTGCAATTCTAAAAACTTGGCTGCCTCCAAAAGCGTCTCGATACTCATCTCTGTTGTGTTATTTTAATTCCGCAAAATAATTAAGAAAAAACAGCTGAGCAGTTCCTGCTTTGGAGCAATTAAAAAAATCGTTCCTTCGGCACCCTGGATCTCCACTTAAAAAGGAAGGGGAAAAAAAAAAAAGAAGATGCAACTTGATCCCCCCCCCCTCTTGTAGGAACTCTTCCACACACGTAGTAGAGCCGCAACAAGATGGCGGGCTGTGAGTGTGAGAGTCTGATCAGTGAACACATGGGGGCGGGACCACGGTGCACGCACAGCGTTCGGTGGAGCTAACCACGCCCATCGACTCCGCCCACAAGTTGAGTAACCCCGCCCTGGACGGATACATCCAAAACACGGAGCATATTCTCATATAAACGGTCCAAAGTCAAAAATATATTTTATTCTATTATTATAAACTATGAGCTACATCCAAACAGAATACCTTTATAGACACTACTTAATAGAGAAAATTACACACCGAAGTCAAATGACACTTCAAGTAACTATAACTACTGAAAACAGCAATCCAACCAGGTTGGGTTTTTTAGATTTTTTATACAATTAACAAAATAATATAACAGATTCAGTACACAGGGCATAGTTTACCAGTAAAACAATAACAAAAGCGCTAAGAGTATATCACACTAGACAAAAGTAATATACATAAAGAGATACTAAGAATTCTGTTTTGATGGCCTTTTGGTTACTTGAATCAGGAAGTAGTTTCACATATTGCTCAATATCCTTCAGGAAAACAACAAACGTTTTTATTGCCAAGTTTCTACTTATGGATGGCTCATTTTGCCAATATCATTATCAAATTTATTATTAAAAATATTTGACTTCTTATGTTTGAGGAAACCAAACCCCACATTTTCCCATAACAATGTAAAATTTTGCCAATAAATTGCCAAATTTGGCAAAATAGGTGTAAAACGTCCTGGATAATATTCATCACAGAAAGAGCAGTTGCTGTTCCCACCATATATTTATAGACCTCCATTTGCATTACCTCTCCAGGTTTTACCCTAGATAGTTGCGCAGTCGCGCGTGTCCGTAATAAATAAAACACCAGGCTCGAGCAGCCAATAGGAGGAGAGAACAGGGCGGCATGGTAACGGCTCACGTGGGCGACATTCGGTGGGTTGACGTCTACAGGCCCAGCGTCAACACTGAAAACTTTGCAGAAGTTACTCTATTCATGAACAAGAATTTGATGTTTTTTGTTGAAACATGTAATCTAACATAAAAAAAAATCTGCAACATATTATATAACAAAGCATTTGTAAATCCCTAATAGATTATTTTACCTTCCAGGAAGCACACTAGGAAGACCAAGCCATACAGCCATGCTCTGTACTGTTATTATTTCTTTACTTATATTTATTTATCTATTTATGCATTCATTAACTTGCTTTTTAAATTTATATTTAATGTTTGTTTCTTATTTCTCAGTTTTTGTCTGGGCTGGGTTACTATTGGTAGTTAACTTTTGTCTGGTTTTTCTCCAGACAAAAAAAAGTCATCAGAAGTGAGCAGGTGTCATTTTGACGAGTTTGTTGTAGTCATAAAACGTTTATTACATACATTAATGAATAAAGAATGGAGTTATAAAATATCTAAAATAATATAACAAACAAAATACAGCCAAAAAAATAGCCCCAAATAAAAGCTACAATGTGTAGGGTTCGAGGCAAAAATAACGATTATTGAATCTGGGGAGGAAAATTATGACATAACTTTTCCCAGCTCTGACATGTCAAACATCATCATACGTCACACCAGCTGAAAGCAGTCTTTCTATATTGTGATTGGCAAGAGCCACAGCCAATCGGGAAACAGAGAAAAGAAATACCACAGATTAGAAAAAAGAAAAACATGAAGACACTTCCCAGAACATTGAGTAACCATTGGCAAATGATCAGGTTTTGTTCACTACACTATATTAATTTTGGTAGTTAGTTAGAGTTAGCCAGCTAACTGTGTATAACAAGCCTAGAGATGTGCAGAACCTGAGAAAAAGCCCCTGCATGCAGTCTGTGGTCTGGTGCACACAGCACGAGATTAATGCATGCAGTAGGGAACAGTGCAACACAACAGTACAAGCCACATTACCAAATGTTTTTCTGCGAGTAGCTTGCAAAACGTTTTTGTACCAAAAAACACTAACTTGAAAAATAAATAAATAAAATTGTGCATTCTGTAGCATTAAATTTCAATTTCACTTCATGAGCAGTTTCATCAATTAATGCCTTTGAATTTTTTTGTTAGTCCTGAGTGTGCCTGGTTAAATCTTTAAGGAAATAACTGTAGAATGAAAAACTATAGTGGGGTAAAAACCTAAAGGTGATGTTGGTGAAAGCAGAACTAGAGAATGAGAAATTTAATCACGTAAATAAGAACTGAGCCCAACAATAAACGATTCGTACAGGTCACCTCAAACTCTAACAGATACATGTAGTGTACATAAGCACATTCCGTTATCAAAATGTCACATGATTTCCACAAGTTTTGCAAATGGGGAGCAAAGTCTCTGCTTAAGCCATAAAAAGCATAAGCTAGAAAAAGCACAGTAGATGATTTATCTCTAGGATCAGAAAACTTCACATGACCCACCACTCTGGAAAAACACCACTGTTTCTAACGGTTACTTCCTTGACCGCTGCTGCCTTCCTGTTATCCATATCGGACTCACTCCGGACTTCTGTCTGCAGGCCCACATTTCCTGCAAGGAAACCTCAGAGGTATTGTAGGGACAGGAAATGCCACTCCGCACAAAAATCATTACAAAAAGCTCTAAATCAAAATCAAATCAGTAAACCACAACTGGATAATAGGAACTGCTTGATTCTTATGAAGTGGGTTAAATTTCATACTAACCAACGATGACTGGGTAAGCTGGAACCACAGAGAAATGACAGGACATAGTTATCAGTGCTAACATAAAAATCATGGGACTTATTACACACTAGCTGCCCTGTCCATTTTTCAATAGTTTACAGAAGCAAATCATGTGAACAGAAGAAATGATCGGCACCAGTTAGTCCAAACAAAGACAGGCATGGAGAACACAATGGAATACGAATGAAAAAAATCCAAGGATTTTTGTTTATTATAAAAGTAATAAAGCCAAGCAAACATTCAGTAAAACAAATGTCATCACTGTCTCTACAGCTATTCTGTACTGGCAGGAAGTTAAAACATTAGTATGGCTCACACCTTAGATTGTGCTCTTGTTAAAGAAGTCAGATGTTGAAAAGAAAAATGCAGACAGTGTTAAAATCGGGGTTAAATGGGCAAGGCTACTTGGCGAAAGAGCGAGTTTTTAATGCATGTGCACAACTGGTTCATCAGGTCTTTATTCTGACCCTCCACCCAGTGCATCTCTACCAACACATCACTGTCCTCCACCTTTACATTGATCATGCACTTAAATAGGAAGTTGCGAACTGAGCTGGAGCTTGGGGAAACAGCAGAGACACTGGACCCCTGTTCCTGTGTGCGGGAGGTCTTACAGGGGACATCTGTATCCTTTTCAGAGTCCTGCTTTTCCTTGGATTTTTCTCCATTACTGGAAGGATCTGGAAGGTCCCGTGCTGGTGTCGGGTCCACGCTGTCGGCAGTCGGAGCATCAGGTTCTGGGGCTCCGGCCAGCTCTTGAAGCTGTCGGCTCTGTTCACGCCGCTTCTGCCGAGCATGGACCCAGGTGTTCTCCACAGCAGTCAGGAACAGGCTGAGCTCAGAGTCACAGGAGGGCACACGGTTGTGCAGCACCTGAGGACACAGCGCAGCACTGTCATATATGTCACTTATGCTCTTAAAAGTCTTTCAAAAGATTTCATCATTCTCCCGAATCAGCAGTTCTCAATGTGAGCGTAACCTGGGAGTTGATTTTTACAAATTTAGTTATTTAGTGGTGAAAATCATAAGCCACTATTATCAAGGTTATAATGAATAATGGATAATATGAATAATATAGACCTGGACCTAATGTGTTCTGTTGGTGGAAGATTCTGTAATAGAAAGCTCCATGGTACTAATAATTAAAATATTGTGTGTACCTTCAGGTCTGTGAGAATGCTCTCCAACCAGTAGGTGACGCTCTCCACATGGCTCGTGTGCGTTTGGCCGATGCTGAGGGCCTGAGAGTGCAGTTCTGCTGCAGTGGCTTCTACTACGGTGAAGGTCAGAGGCTTACGTGCCTTCTCCAGCTTACGCTTCTTGTTTGGCGGTGACTGACACACACACACACACACACACACACACACACACACACACACACACACACAATAAATGTCAACAGACCAAAGCAAAACAATTTCCAGTCAGGCAAAAACAGATTGCAGTTTTTTATAATTTATAAATCTGCCACGTGTGATATCACCATCAGAAATCAGCAATCTGTAATCCTAAATAGTCTCTACAAATTACTGGACATTGCTTTCATACAGACCTATCAGAATTAATCTACTGTAGGCTCTATAAAAAGCATGTATGCAGGTTCATTGTTACATGAGCATGGTCACCTTTTTTTTGTCACTTAAAGTAAATCTATACAAATATCCTTCCTGAATTTTTTCTTTGCCAAATAGCTCTTGATGCTTAATGCAGAAAAAAAAGGCTTTTAATAAATGTATGTCATTAATAGTAGGCTTATTTTCTTACATTTGAAGTTATTTATAAATTTTCCAACATTTACTTACTGGCCACTTTTACTTCTGAGACTCAGTCTAACTCTAGTAAAGAAGATAAATTCTTTCATGTATGAAAATAAATGAAATATTAGTGACAAGAAAACTGTAGTTAAAGACCTAAATTGGAATCTGACCCATAACTTGTAACAAAATTATGATTTATTTTATGCGATACAAATACAGACTGCAGCACTACTGCTCATGTTTGCTCAGTGGCAGTATAAAATGCATACTGAAAATTATAAGTATTGAATATCTGAATGCAGCCTGACGTCACTATGATTTATCGCTGTGAGTGCGAGGAAACCAGCAGAGGGCAGCAATGCACAAATCAGGGTTTTAAAGGTGTGGCCACTCCTCCTGTCCCTGACCTTGGCTTACAGTGGAGTAACTATACCATCACTGTCTGAGATGTGTGAACGCCATATGTCGAGGGTCTGACACACAGGGATATGACCAGTGACGTTTGGGCGCCACATTGGTTGAGAAGGCTTTAAAAAATTCCATCCCATGTAATAACACCGCACAGTTATGACAATGAAACTATTAGGTTTGAGCCTTACAGCACAGGGGTCTGAAGATGTGGGTCAAATTATTACACAACAGTCTCACACACACGCATATGTACACACGCACACACACACAAAGAGGGAGAGAGAGAGAGAGAGAGAGAAAGACACAGGCACTTGTATTCAAGATTCCTAATTGTCCTAAATCAGGTGTTTACAATCCCAGCAGTTAGGCTCATCTCTTACAAATGGCAAGCATGAGAAACAGTTGACAATAGCTGGACATTTTCCAGAAATCCAGAAAACAAAACCTATGTCTCAGTTGTTTGTCCTTATATGCAGCTTAAACTCTGATTGATCTATTGATCTATACCGCTTTATCCATCTGGGTCGCGGGGAAGCTGGAGCCAATCCCAGCATCTTCGGGCGAGAGGTGGCGTACAGCCCGGGCAGGTCGCCAGTCCACCACAGGGCCAACACAGACAAACAACCACACACATGCTCACATCCACACCTATGGGCAATTTAGAGTAGCCAGATGACCTAATCTGCATGTCTTTGGACTGTGGGAGGAAACCGGAGCACCCGGAGGAAACCCACGCATGCATGGGGAGAACATGCAAACTCAGCACAGAAAGGCGCCTTGGGCGACCCGGGGATCGAACCCAGGACCTTCTTGCTTCTTGTCAGTCCAAAGACATGCAGATTAGGTCAACTGGCTACTCTAAATTTCCCATAGGTGTAAATGCGAGCATGTGTGGTTGTTTGTCTGTGTTGGCCCTGTGGTGGACTGGCGACCTGCCCAAGGTGTACCCCGCCTCTCGCCCGAAGTCGCCGAGATAGGCTCCAGCTTCCCCCGCGAATAATGAGGTCAGGACACAAGCAGCAATGTGACCCTCACTAAGCCTTGAGCCTAAGCTCATGTTTCTACAAAGCAGACAATGCTTTCACATACACATACACAAGCACATGCGCATACCCATAGTGAGCATTCCACCCAGATCAGGGACAGACTTACTCACTCCTCACTGAAATACCAGAAAATCCTAACAAGATCACTTGCTTAAGAACAATATGGGAAAAAAAACCAATGTGCAAGCCACATCTAAATATGGTAAAAAAAAAAAAAACAAAGGGAAATTCTTCACTCGGACTTTCCTACCAGTGACTTTACACAGCACAGAAGAGCAGAAGAGGAGAGAGACATTTGGGGAGAGTGAAAAACAGAGTGAGTCAGAGTAGCTCAGCTTGAGAGAGGACCATGCCTCATTGGCATTAGTCTTCACTCCAGGAGGACATTTGCAGTTATAGAAGACAAACAGTTATCAGTGGTTGAGTCAATGTGCACACATTTAAAGCTAAATCAGAAAACTTCCCCAGTATGTAGTCAATACAGGACACTCAAGCATACCATCAGGATATTTCTTTCTTTCACAAGATCCCGGCTCTGTGTCATATGATCACCAGCTTAAGCGGTCTGACTCCAGAACAATCTGCACTGAAATCGTGCTCAATAAACCTTCACTGAATTTAAAGTGGTGCTATATATTATTTAAGGGCGTTTTCACGCCTATAGCTGATTTGCTCTGGTCCGAATCAGTTGACGAGTTTGTAAACTTGGAGCGTATTCCTCTTGGTTATCCGTGCAAACAATCCATGAGAAGCAAATCAATGTGAACAACAACAAGAAAAATCCATGCGAACCAAAATGCATCACTACAGACTGAGCAGAATGAGGGAGCTAATATTGAGCATGTACAAGGACCAGCCAACATTATGTTAAACTGAAGACGTGTTCGGTAAGCAGGAGTATTTTCTCACCATCGAATCATGTTGAATCATGTTCCCACCACCTACGAGCAGCTCCAGAGTTAATCTGGGACCGGATCGAGACCACTTCCTCTAAAGGGTCTCCGTGCGGTTGTTTTGGTCCACACCAGAGTGTGGTCACACCTGCACAAACGAACCACGCCACGGGGGAAAACGAACGAGTCAGATTTAACCAGAGTAAAAAGCGCAGGTGTGAAATCACCTTAAACGTGTTTCTAGACCTGTAACAATTATAGAATTTTGACAGGCAAAACTGTGACTCTCGATATTGCCATACAGTAGATCTGGTTGGTTTCTTCATTTCAAGCCTCATTTTACCTTTTTCCAATCTGAAATTAGCCGTGTTAGCAGAAACACAGCTACTCAACTCTGCCCCCTTTCACTCAAAGGCAACCCAGGAGGCAAATGAAGTTTCAAGAGAGAAGATGGGGTCGATTGGAAATGGTGACCAGTGTTTTCATGGCAAAAGCAGCAGAAGGTGCTAAAAATGATAAACTTTTTCTTTCAAATGGATAGAGATCCAGTTATCTTGCTTTGAGCTGCGCTTTTACAATTCATTGTGCTCATTGAGAAATTACAAATATAAAAGTAGACAAGGGATTTCCAGCTTTTCCATTGTTTTGGTGTACCTTCACACACAGCATGGCCTTAAATTTCAATACAAATTCAATGGGAAACAGAACAAGCTCACACACTGCTGTGTATATAACCTTCGCAAATAAATCATTCATACTTAGTGTTTGCACTTGCTACTGGTTCACTAGCCATTTTTACCAGTGGACCAGCAATTAAAAAAAACGAATCCGCTATTCATTTCCAGATGTGAAACAAAAACCATTTCAGGACATCGCTTTTTTATAGTGATTAATTTGTGAAGGAAAGAATGTGTCAAACTGCACTATTGCAATAAATATGCAAAAGAAAAAAGCTGGGTATCATATTCCATGATGAAAGAACATACAAATTGTTAAGAGACACCTAAAATGTCGACAGGCTTTTTCAGCTCAGATGAAATCGTCGTTTCTGAATCTGAGATTGCTTAGTCTAGCATGGCGCAGAATCTCCTTACAGCTTAACAATGAATGGAGGATGTGAAGGCTTTTCCACTCTGTTCAACTCTGGCATCAGGAGCATCCAAAAACAAGTCTGGATCGGTCTCTTTGAGTTGGCATGCGCTGCTGATCTGACTCTAAACTAACTGAGTGGGATTGGATAACGAGGTGCAACCCACGGCTCTGAAAGCGCTCTTTCACACAGAGCTGGTCACAACAGAATTCACTATGCCCGTGCAGTGATTGTATTTGAATTTTATTTAGCTTCAAAGGTCAACATAAATAACTGTAGGATGATTTCCAATGGGAGCAGGCGGGAGTGGGATTAAAACAGTCTCTAGCACACCTCTCAACTTCATGCAGAAATCATATCAAAGTGGTAAAGCAAAAGGAAAACAAAATAGACATTTTCTGTAATCTTTTGACTATAGTAGTGCAGTCGACTACAGAATTGGCTAGCCAGAGATATTTTCAGACAAATAAAGTACATTTAGGCTACTTTCTTGACCACCTCATAAGTTTTCCCATAACACAGACTAGTCCACATAAAAACAGCAGCCAGTAGGGAATGTAGATATTGACTAATCAGTCTCCCATGGTATGTAAGCGAAAAACACCCCCCCTATAGTGCACCAGGGGGAGCCATTCTATGCCTATTGGTCACATGCTACAAATACATTAATGTCAGTGGCAGGTACGAATCAGTCAGTCTATCCATCGAACAATACTGCACTAATGCTCTATATTTAACAAAAATTAGTCCATATGTTTCATGTAAACTGTCCAATTCATTCAGTCAACAGACTTGTGTTAAACCACTTTGAACTGTGTACAATAACGATTAATGACACGCACACAACACAGTGCGTGATATTCTATTGATTGAATTGTACAGCGGGTAGGTTCAGTGCATCTCATCCTGTTGTGTCTCCAGGTTTCTAGGCCATATTAAAAAGCTCACTGCTAAAAAAAACAGGCATTCGAGTCAATAAAATTGATCTAGTCAGTCTGGGTAGTGCACATGGGTATGGACAGCTAATAGTCTGTGAGGCTACACACAAACACTTCATTTTCAGCTGTGTAGTGCTTCCCCGTTTTATTCGCTTACTCATTTTTTTAAATATCTTTAATCCACTTTCTCTTTCTGAACTCTACATTATATATAGACATATATCCACCTCTGTGCTCCGGACAGGAGGAAAGAACAGAAGAGCCTTCAAATGGAGTACTCTGGACCACAAGAAAAAAAAAAAAAAAAAAAAAAAAAATCAGCCATAGCAGCACCTCCACAGACAAAAGGTTAAACATATTAATTATTGAACATACACAGATGCGGCTGAGCGACAGCGCGAGCAGAGGTTAAACTCAGAGCCTGAAAGCAGGACTGATTTTGACACACACACTTCTCCATTCTGTCACTACTTTCAACCTCCCGGAACACTGCTTCCTCTAATGCCTCACAATGCTGACCTCTGACCATTCAGCCAACGCCTCGGCCATAAATCTACTGTTCCAACAAGCTCACGTGTTGGATGAGCAGACAGCAAAACATGTCTTCCCTCCCCATACCCTCCCTATCATCTTCCCTCTATCCCTCCTTCTCTCTTTCCCTCTATGTGTACGTGAGACAGTGCCTCACTTTTGTCTCTGTTACAGGAGGATCATATTCCATATCCGTGATCCTGCCACACTTTCATGATGTCATGACTGGATTAAAGATCAAACTGTCAATCAGACTGATCTGGATTCTAAAATGGGACTCAGCCGGGATCAGAGATAAAGGATCAACGTTGAAGTGCACATGTGACAGGCTTTGTGTGCATGTGTGTGGGGGTGTATGTTGCCATCTGGACAAAAATTGATTAGTATGGCATGACTATATATAGACAGACAGACAGATAGATAGATAAATAGACAGATAAATTTCCATTAAGATTTTACAAACATGTCTAAATAAAAAGCAGTGTACGGTGATCACTGGTTTGTACATATAGTATCTCATGGTGTGATGAACGGAGTGGAATGCAGACAGAAATGTAGGCCAATCTTTCTGCTCAAGTGCCCTCCACAAAGGCATGTAGGGAAGTTGGGAAAGACTGGAAGCATTCCACCTCCCGCCCCTTTCACTATGCCACACACTCCTCTCTCACTTGCTCTCTCTATTGCTCCTACTCACTATAAGAGCATGGCTTTACAGAACAGCCCCGCTGCCCTGGAGACCGTTGCCAGGCTACAGCGGCTGGGGAAGAGAGCCGGGCTACAGGGAGCAGTCAGAGTGTGTCTAATGGAACGGACCGTGTTTGCATTATTAACACAGTCACCGATCTGGAGCTGCAGGAATATTCTGCCAGTGTGGCTTTCCCTCAACTGAAAATAGACACACACACGAAACTCCCAAGTAGCTTAGTAGGTCACAGCAGGTCCTTTTCCACAAAGTCACAGAAGGTAGGAAACAGAACTGAAACTTACTGGCATGGTCACATCCTCATAGAAGCTCCAAGCCAGAGCCCAGCGCATGGTGCGCCCCTGACAGAACTCGGTGTGTGTTACTTTGGGGACCTGTTCAGACAAAAGAGGATACAAGAGCTGAGATCAACAGCAGAACTGAGAGGATTCCTTAAAAAACCCATTAAACATTTTATTTTAAACCATTCATTATAATTAATGTAGAACAAAAACAAAGGAATGTTTTTAATACCCAAGAAAGTACCAAAATGGCCTAGTAACACCTCTTGATTCTCATAAAAATGCCAGGATCTGATTAATATGCTTGAATATGTACTTTAACCATGCTCCCATGTCCTACAGCCATCTTAAGCACCTAGTCAACTAGCAAAATGCTAGCAAACTAACCTGTATTTCAGAGACACAAGCAATTTCAGCATCTGAGTCTTCACTTGTCATACTTTGAACAAATTATACAAACAATAGCTAAACGTGTCAAAACGCACCATAATAATCATCACAATCATCAACAATGGCTAGTTTAGTACACAGATTGTGTGGCTAAGGACATGTTCAAACCTAGTATTGGCATCTGTGAACAATGAACCATGAACCAATCACAAATGGACCGTGCTAAGCACAAGTGTGAACGAGCTCTAATGCATCAGGACACACAATGTGATCTGCTCATCAAACCACTGTCTGAATATGTATAATATAAACACTAACGTGTTCTTGACACCACTGAGGCTTTGTTCTATTTAACTGCAACATGGGTCCAGTCATGAAATATCATTAAGATCACAAAGTAGTCACCAGAGTTGCATTCAGGACATGAAATTGTAAACAGCGCTCTTATTCCGTTATGTCTCACTTTAGATCAGAGCATCTAAAGCTCTATTTGGACCGGATTAGTTTTACATGGAGAGGTGGGTAATGGAATTATTACTAAGAAATGGATCTTAGTCCTGTCTGAACCCATCATGTCAGCAGACTGCGTTCCTGCGTCTGGAAAGATTATGCCTTATTTTACTTTCTATGAAATGACCAGTAAGATGTATGTCTTATCTGAATTGACATAATGAATTGACTTGGCTGTAAAGATCACGCTAGAGCCTTTGCAGGATTTGTTATTCACGATACACACTCTCTAGGTAGCCTTCTTTTCTATAATGACAAAACTAAACCTAATTCAAGCACCAGCAGAGTTTAACACTCTGCACAATACAGAATAGATGAGATTCCTAGCACAGGTATAGCTTACATAAATGTTATGGTCTCATGATCTATAAGTGATTAAGCACAGCTAGCATGGCCACACACATTACAGCAGATACTGATAGTAAAGATAAAAACAATCAGTTTGAATTAATATGAGTTATATGGGGAACACAGTGAGTTTGTTCTTAGTGTGATGACCATGCGTACATTGTGAAGACACTCCCATCTCTGCGATTTATCGCTTTGAGAGATCGCTTATTGTGCGAGATTCAATCCTGATTAATAAAGACACCCTCTATTTTACCCCAAATAGAACTTGAGAAGTGTGACTATGATGGCTCTACATGTTTTTGGGTACACTGTCATCATATATTAATTTGCATATTGGATGTTTTTTGGAAGAAAGGTGTGGAATGGGTTATACATTTCAGTTTTGATATGGCTATACTGAAAAGTTTATTTTAAATGGATAAATGTGAATTTAGGCCTGTGTCAGCACATCACCCACCCAAGAGGAGATTTGAGGGCAATATTAAAACCTTCCAGTCAAACAGTAATTCAAAACACATAAACTATATGCTAATCTCTCATATCCATTTACGAGAGACCTAAAAGCAGCCTGTGATTTTCTAACTGGCTGCAGACAGCACGAGAGAACTGAAAGTAGCAGATCCATGCTGTACTTAGGGAGCCTGTAGGTAAGTCATCAATCAAATCCGTTCCACCTGAGGAGTGTCTGTGGCCGGGTGTGAAATGATCCACTTCTACACGTTCATCATGGATCATGGTTGTGTGTACAAAACTGGACATGGCCAGCCTTGCTATAATCCCACATGCTATTCTAATTTCACACTGTCTTCACACCGCTACGTAAAGCAGATTATGAAAACATGACGTAGTTAGACTACTAAGTGACCTCTAAATGCGATGGCCATTTCAACTAAAGATCAAAGCAAAAAGGAGGAGAACAGGAAATGAGCAAGAGAAAGCGGGAAAGTATCATTAGCATATTAATTAGGGCCCCATTACTTGGCTACGGGGCAGACTGGATGTATCAGGCTCGAGTGCTGGAACACAGCCAAGTGCGCCATCGCTCTGATGAGAGGTGACAGCACTCTGACACCTCCAGATGAAGAGAGGACAGAAGACCGATACCAGCCTAATAACCTGTAAACGTGGAGAACAGCTTGCAGTCACAGCTATTAGAGAATCCTGCTCACGCACAAAGCCAAGCCGGGGGCTTATTTGTTCACGGAGGAGGGGCGGGAGCTAATGACTGCTAATGAACTAATGAAATCCAGCCCATCAGAGCTCTGTTTCACGGGGCATTTTCGGGGCCACTTGAGGAAAGCTGATTTAGATCAATTAACCTGCAGATTCCTCTTGCACATTTACTCATTCAACCTGGAGTGGATTAATAAAGAATGCCGCACACACTCGTATGCACACGGACACATGCGGCACGACTCACCCCTTGTTTTCTCAGCTCCTCCTTCAAGGGTGCCAGACTACACTTCTTCCCCAGCATGCAGCTGTACCATCTGCAAAAGACAAAGACAGCGGCTGTGTTTACGTGCACAGATGCTTGTTAATCCTAATCGATTCCAATTGTAGATTCCGAATGAACTGTTTACGTGTATCCTAAACTCTTCAACTATAGTCTGATGAAAATGTAAACCATAGCATGGTACAATGGTGATGATGATAAGTATTAAAGTTTTACATTGGCTTATAGAGAAATATTTCAACTGTTTCAAAATTATAGAATGTATTCTTTTTAATCAAGGCAGTTGTTAAGTACTGTACTGACTGTTAGGGCAAAATGTGTTTAAGAATGTGAAGACACTTTCATTTTAATGCTGATTTTAGGGGCAGCACGATGGCAGAGTGGTCATGCTGCCATCCTACAATCGAAGGTTAGATCCTGAGCTCAGGTTACTGTCTACGCATTCGTTTCTTTCCAGTTCTCCGGCTTCTTCTCACCTCCCAAAACCATGCCATAGGTGGACTGGCTACTTTAAGTTGTCCCTAGGTGTGAATGAGTGCGAATGTATGCTCACGGTGTCCTGCACTAGAAAGGAGTTCCATCCAGGGTGTATTCCCACCTCGTGCACAGTTTTCCTGGGACAGCCTCCAGATCTACCATGACCCTGACTAGGACAAACTGCCTACTAAAGATGAATGAATGAATGAATGATACGAATACAGAATTCTGTTTTTATATTCACTATATGGCGAAAAGTATGGGAACATCTGACCATCACACTCATATGTGGGTCTTCTTCACACTGTTGCCACAAAGAATGGCTTTGTATGCTCTAACAGTACAATTTGCCTTCATTGGAAGCATGACAATACCCATCTGCACAAGCAAGATCCTTAAACTTTACTGCACAGGACCCTGATCTCATGAACTGGAACTCCGACTGAACCCCAGGCCTCCTCACCCGACATCAGTGCTCTCATCGGACATCAGTACCTGACCTCACTAACGCTCCGATTGAGCAATTCCCTACAGCCATTTTCCAAGATCTAGTGGAAAAACTTCTCAGAAAAGTGAAGGTCATTATAACGTCAAACGAGTAACAAGAACATATGGATGTTATGGTCAGGTGTCCACAAACCTCTGGCCATATAATGATATTAAAATTAATAATTTCTAAATAATATAACATAAAAACAATGATGTTCCCATTGTCTGGATGACATGAAATGTTCAATGACCGTCTCGCCCATATCCAGTCCACCAAAACTGCAACAAACGTTCTTTCTTCAAAGAACCTGACTTTTGGCTATGTGTTCGTGTATGACTTGACTGGGCGTTGGGTTTGAGCCCAACCCAAACTGTAAAGCTGGGTGAGGACTGGAGAAAACAGCTTGCGTCACACCCAACCAGGCCGAGGACTTTGAAGTCACACAGGAGAAGAAAAATCAATGCTTATCCTCCACAGTAAAAATCGGAGCCTTCATCAGCCATCACTGGACTCAAAAACACAATAGAAGGAAAATCTATGTGCAACTGACTAGTACATGCAGTGCTTAACAACTGAAGCCCTCAAGGACCAAATAACCATACGAATAATTGCCATCAAAGAGAGCATCCATCAGTTTAAGAGGAGAGTAGCGGAGGGAAACGAGGCTGGCACGGCGTCTAGCCGAATTCCTACTGAGAGCCAACCCCCAACTCCTCAGGGGATACCCAAGTCAGGGAAGCCCGCAGGCCTACAGAATCCATTTCATTTTTTGGATCTAAAATATTAAAGAATCTTAATATCCACAGATGTTCTTCATGCTGTTGAGAACTTATCAGCACATAACAGGCTATACTGATGGCAGATTACCATGAAACTGAACAGGAAAGAAAAAGCCATTTACTGCACCCTCGTCCTTTAACTCATTCTAAGGAGGAAGCAATTAAAATGTCAATAATATGAAGCTCTTGGCAATTTGTGAAATTAGATCTGTATTTTGAGAGAGAGGAGGAGAGAGAGAGAGCGAGAGAGAGAGAGAGAGAGAGAAGACTGGGTCTAATTGCAGATCTATGGATTTCAAGAGGAAGAGCAATCCCAGCAAGTATCTGGCAGAAAGTCTACAGACACCTGCCAGCAAAAAAACAAACAAAAAAACCCCACATGCTTATACATGTACACACACACACACACACACACACACACACTTCTGGTCCTGAGGAGATGGGAACACACAAAGCACCAAAACACTGCTCGTCTGAAACCAATAACCTAACTCGAGTTGCTTAGAGTCTCCGTCATTATGTCACCATGACAACAACTCAAGTTATTTGCGTGACCGTTATTAAATTAAGATGTGAGCCCTTTTTTTTTTTTAGATCATTGTGGAAAAATAAGCAAACCTGAGTATTTTTCAGTGTTCGGAGTTGGAAACAACCATTTTTCTGGCAACTGCAATGAATGAAACTAAACCATTAATGCCACGCTTTCTTTAAGCAGCTACCTTCCCAGGTATCATAATCTAAAAGCAGCAAAATATGTAAGTCATCTTGTATCATGAAACTCGCATGTGATGATCTCATTAATGTTAAAGAAAACTGCAAAATTACCTTTGTTTACTGCAAATAATCTAAATTGCAAAAAATAGTGTATATGTCTCAATCAAACATCTAACGGACATGTATATGACATGTAATCACTGTCTACAGCCAGCTGATGTGCTGTGCATAGACACCTAAAAGATAACAGAGAGCCTTCCAGATGTACAGATTTACTGAAATGCATGTATAACATTTAGCATCATACTACTAAAATGCATCACAAAGCAGCAAAACCTGCTGTACAGCCCTCTCTCTCTCTCTCTCTCTCTCTCTCTCACACACACACACACACACACACACACACACACGCGTGCGCACAGGCAACTGCTCCCCTGGGGTTTCCAGGTGTGGCTTTGTTAATCAGGTCTAATGTGCACTGCCATGCACACACATCTGCTCCCATCGGACAAGCCGGATGCTGCATGGGTAATCGTTTGCGTTTTCTGCCAATTAATTAAACAAACTCTGAATGACAGTTCCATCTCTCCCTCCATCTGCTGTGCCCCTTCATCAGGACAGCTTCTTCCCTCCTGCACCTCCACAGGAGCTGGGAATAAACCTCCATACCATGCGATGCGTACGGGGAAAGACTAAGAAAAGGCTAAATGCAAGCTTCTGGTTTTCTGAATTTCCGTCAGTTGTTCCTGTTCTTGCACCCTGCCTTCCTCGGGTACATGCGAAGTCTTTTTTATTGCCGTCCACTGAGCATTGTCGAGCAACTTAACACGTTTAGACATGTATACTAATTACTCGACTCTGGCAAGTACATCGCAATCAAAACATGGCCAAATTCACTCCCTCAGTCCTTATGCTAAAGTGGCACTGGGATTTGAACAGGATGCCACTTTTCCTTTAGACACATTCCACCCAAAACCTACCTATGTACCCCTGATTAGTTTAGTTACCCAGCTTGCCCAGGTACCATGTGATCTGAGCCAGGATATATGAGTGGAGTTAAAAATAGTGCAGGCAATTGACTGGTTCTCAAATCACTTTTCTGTCATACAGCATTCTAGTGCAGTAGTGTAGAGCCACGTTTCATTCTCTTTTCAAATGTTCTTTGGAGTAAGTACAATTTCATTATATAAGGTAATAATGTTTGTATTTATTTATCTCCAGCAAGTGTTCTTGTCACCTGGATGTACGTGGGCATGCTCACCACTACAAGCTTGTACTTTAAAATCAAATAAGCGAAACAAACAACCAGCAAATTTGCTTTTATACCGAGTGTTCGATTACTAGTCACTGCCCCACAAAATCCTCCTAGTTGTATGGGTAAAATTACATGATGGAAAACTGACAAAATGCTCGAGCATGGTATGGATAGTTACGCATTATGTTCACTATACGTGTGCCACTATATATACGTGTTTGTGTGTGTATGTGTATCAAACCTGAGCCTCGTCTTAAGCTGCACACTGTCATGGATAATCCTTTTCACAAACTCCAGCTCACCCCCCTCAGCCATGATTTCGGTCTCCCCTCCTGTGTTGACGGAGCTGGGCGGGGGTCTGCGTGAGCTCCTCGAGTTGACTCCCTGATACAGTAAATGAAACACAAGCCACACAATAACAGAACGGCCATTATTAGAAGCTGAAACAGAACAAGAATTATACAGGCACTTGTATTAGCTTGACAGCACTGGGGAAATTCAAAATGTAGATTTCATGGGAATTCAGCATAGACAGGGTCTACATTAAAAGGAAATGGCCCGTTCATGTCTGAGACAGCGCAAACACCGTGTTACCTTAGCCTCTGATGGGTTAGCGAAGAAAGGAGGATTGCACATGCAGAAATCGTACACTATCGTCTCCTCCTTTAGTGCATCCATTAGCAAGGCCTTTTGGGGCACCTTCACCACTGCAACACACACACACACACACACACACACACACACACACACACACACACACGCGCTCAAATCCCACACAAACTCCGATCAAACTCAGCATGAAACCCTCATCAGTGAATGAACAGGCTCATACCTTTTATCAGGTCTGCCATATTGTTTTGTTCAACATTTTTCTTGGCGTAATTATAGCAGATGTCATCCACCTCTGTTGCGAGAAAGTACCAGCCATTCATTGAGGCTCCCAACAGGGGGTAGATACAGGAGGCCCCCGTACCTGCACGCCCACACACACAAAAGACAAAGAGCTTACATGCTGTTCCAATCCAAGTCTGCGATCACAATAATATTTCATTACACACACACACGAATGCAACTGAAGAACACAATGTACTGGAACCCCATTATTGAAGCATTAGGCAGTAGCTCATTTTATTTGATACCCACTGCTTTCAGTATACCCTTGCATTATTTCATTAACCAGGAAAAAAAGAAAAATGATTAAAATCATTATGGGTGAAACCAACTGCAACAGAAATGTATGGCAAATTAAACAGTAAAAATTTTATTTGGGAGCTTTCATATTGAAACTTTAGGCCTACAAAGAGTTACGATATGTGAATGTGTAAAAAGACATGCAAGTCAGTTAGCACAAGGATGTCTGTTAACACGATGACCTGAACTGACAGACGCCTCACCAAAATGACAGATCAGGTCTCTAATGCAATAATGTGCATCAGGCCACCTCTACTCATCCATTATTTACCCACCCACGTCTGCTGCTTTCAGGATGCCTAACAGACAAAAAGCCAGAATTAAACAGTTACTCCAGGCCAATTCATCAAGTGTGTGACAGTAAAACCACACATAGAAACGAATAACTCAATAACATCAGTTCAATTTAATAAAGGACTCACTGAGAAACTGGGACGGGAAAAATAAACAGATGGACAGTTGTGTAAGGTTTTCATCTGCTCCCCTCGGAAACAAAGAACACACAAAAGCAGAGCGGAGACAAGGACATCCTAGTGGCCGAAGATCCACCGAGCGAGGGAGGGGAAAGATTAGGAGGAGCTTTATCTTGTCTGGAATTCACCACCAGACATCTGCCTATTAGTAAATCTACTGGCACCACTGCCACAGTCACAGAACCAGGGCTTTGCACACAGCACACCACAAACCACTCATTGCTCTGTCTCCCTCCATCTGTTTCCTGTACGAAAAGTCAGAATACTGCTGCTTAGTTTAGCTCTCATAGGATGGGTGAAAAAAAAAAAAAACGTGTGTCTTGCATGGTGATGACTTTAGAACAAAGCAGGTATTGCTCAGGTATTTTAGGACAGAAGGTATTTTCACTGTGGCAACTCATCTGCAAGCATGAGTGCAACACATGTTAGCAATATCGACTACTGGCTTACATGGTAGAATAGCTTACTGCTAGAAATTTTACATTATAAAATGCTAGACAGCTTTCTTGTGATCTCAGATACTAGTTTACACAATAAAAAGTATTTCTGATTCTGATAATAGTTATTATTAGCTCATCTATTATTAGCTAGCTTCCAAGCAACCTTGGCTACTGGTTTACACAATACAGTGTATATAAAAAGTATGCACCCCCTGTTAAAATTGCAGGTTTTTGTGACATACAAAACGGAAACTAAGATAAATCATGTCAGAATTTCTAACACCTTTAATGTGAAATCACAGCATGTAAACATTAATGAAAAACGCTCAAACATTTTAGGGGAAAATAGGAAAATTTAAAAAAGTTACCTGATTATAATAACCTGGTTGCATAAGTGTGCACACCCTTAAACTTATACATTGTTGAAGCACCTTTTGATTTTATTACACCACTCAGTCTTTTTGGGTAAGAGATTATCATCATGGCTCATCTTGGCTTAGCAATATTCTAACACTATTTCTTGCAAAAACATTCTAGATCTGTCAGATTGTGAGGGCATTTCCTCACACAGCCTGCCTCAGGTCACCCCACAGATCTTTAGTTGGATTCAGGTCT
>JAQQZR010000003.1:12575871-12598188 GCA_030068235.1 Notoglanidium macrostoma | reverse complement strand
CGCATTCACACCTATGGGCAATTTAGAGTAGCCAGTTGACCTAATCTGCATGTCTTCGGACTGTGGGAGGAAACCCAAACATTCAAGGTGAGAACATGCAAACTCCACACAGAAAGGCACCCTGGGTGATCTGGGGATCGAACCCAGGACCTTCTTACTGTGAGGCGACAGTGCTAACCACTGCACCACCCGACCTAAACAGTAATTCTGTTTCACATCAAACCATCTCGACCTAGAATGACTAATGTCACATTGCTTATTTTCTTATAACTCCTTCTTCATGTAAGACGTGTTGATATGCAAATGATCATGACGAATGAATGGATATGCAAATTAGTCCATGGCGTCATCTGGCGACTTCTAGCGATGTACGAGCATGCATTAGCTACTTTTCCCTTACAAAAAAGTTGACCACACTGAATACTGAAACTGGACAAACAAATTTAAATAGTCGGTCAGTGTAAACAACGTCCCCACGCCCCTGTAATCCAGCGGCTAAACATCTGTACATTGGAAGAGCAGTGATACAGGGAGGAGAGGCGTTTACTCACATCACCCGGCCGGATAATGTAGTCTGTACATGCTTCTGAAAATCCGGATACTTGGAAGCCAGGTATGCAAAGTCTGGTGGTTTGTCCTTATAACGATTTCGAGGATGCATGGATTTGTTCAGTGCCATTCCTGTCGACACAGTTTATAAACAGTGCAGCACATTATATCAGCAATGCACACTAATAGCAAAGCATATCAGCTGCATTTTATTTAGAAATAACAGAAAGAGAACGCGCTACTATTTCCAGGAGACAGTTTGACTGTGGAAGCAAGCAAGATGGTGAAGAAACTCCTCTAACAGAACTATGACTGGATCCCTAATGACTCTCCTTTAGACTTAAAATGCACTACATAGAGTGAACGAATCATTATTTCGTCGTTTATATAAGGGTCAAGGAGCCATTTGGGAGTCAGTCTCTGCTAGTTAACAGGATGATCAACAGCTAACAAGCCAAAGAGCACGCATTCCTGCACAGCAAGGGACCGAGCATATAAACAAGCACCTGCGTACCGTTTAGTCCCTTCTGTAAATGCTCTTAATAAGGTGGGAAAAACAGACAGATGATCGCTCTCTCGTAGTATCAGTAGTAGAGTTAATCACGTTGTTTCTACGTTGTCTGTTCCGGGTTCGGGATGAAGTCATAAGCTTGCGCCAGCGCTAAAATATGACGTAATGCGCAACGATCTGAGCGGAAGTTCTCTGAGGAAAGTCGTCCAAAACAGCTATACACATACATTATAAATACATATACATTATATATAACATTGTTTTGAGACAAAGCTATAAATATAAACATAATTTTCAACCAAATATAATGTCTTCACGACATAACTGTTGAATTAAAATATGCAGGTTTACTATTACTAATACATTCTTGTCTAATATATTCTTATAAAGCTCTTTATAAGCACATACGGATTCTCACGAGAGGTACTCTTCTGCTGTTCACATGGTTAAAGTTATGTTTCCATTTGAGTGCTTTCCCTGCCGGCTCATTTTACTCATTTTGGTCAAGCTATAGCGACCCTGGTCAGAGATTTTACACATTCTAAAACCATCCCACATACACAAAATTTTGGTTTTTCAGAGGATTGAAGACCACACCATTTTTCCACTCACCATTCACATGATAAGCATCACTAGACTGACAACATTTGCATTTTTTTTCTTTAATTATTTTGCAAACAATAATGGCATTCAGATACATTGTTAACAGTTGGCTGTGTGAAGTAATACCATGAAAGCAAAAGTCCCATTAGAGCTGTGAAGACTGAAGCCTCTGATCTATTTACAATGCAAGTAGAGCTGACAGATGAACTTGTAGCTAGAGAAGGAATCTACAATTATTCGGTACAGTAGTCCACTCAGCGAGTGCAGCACTGGGATTGCTTGGGACCCGGTGAATAGCAAACATTATTTCCTTAGGGCATGCAGAACCCTTGAGGCCCACATAGCAAGCTTTCGCACAATGAGGAATGTGTCCAAGAACTGTGTGATCTTTATCTTTCCATGTCAGGACAAGGAGGTATGATTGAAAGTCCATTTTTCGTGGTTTTGTTTTAGTTTAGATTTTTCAGGTTTGTGTCTGCCAATCAGGAGGAATTAGCATTTTTAAGGATGGCTTCTTTTGTACAACACTGACCTTGCAAGAACAAAAATACCAATTTTTATGGTCTAGCTAGATCATTTCAAAAGCTACATATGGGTATTAAAAAAGCTAGCTAGATATTATGTCAGAAATGAAGTTCAATACAAATGCTCCCTTCAAATATCTACTTTTTGGTTTAGGCTTTCTTGCCAGTTTACAGTTTTTGATGATACAGTACACCATTTGGTGTAGTTTTAACCTTTTGAATCATAAAGATGCCCAACTACTCTAGGGACACCTTTCTGCTCTCTCAATTACTCAACTACAACACAAAAGGTACAATATTTACATCTGTACCGTGCCCCCACTTCTCCCTGCCTCTCTCCTTCTCTCGCTCGCTCTTTTTTTTTTTTTTTTTTTTTTTTTAAACAGGAGGCATCAGCAGTGTTTGTATGAGGTGGGCAATTCTCCCTCAGTCTGCTGCAATCCCATCACAAATGAAATACAGAGGTTTTGAGCACAAACAGATCAGGCTGCCTACAACCACATACTGAACTCTTCACAGTTAGCATGCCAGCTGATCCATCTGGCAGGGTGTTTGTGTTTACAGTCCTTTAAAAATTAACAGCAATATATAATAAACAAATTCTCCTTTTCTTATAATACTTTAACATAGGCTTACTTCCATTTTTTCCATTGGAATTGGTCAAATTCTCACTGCAGGACAGTTTGAGATTAGTAAATTCAGTGATATTTGGACCAACACAAACCCCCACCAGGCAGCTCAACCATCAGCACTGTTACATGCAGCAGTGCAATATTGACAGGTGTAAATCTCAGACTAGTCACTAATCAGATTTTCAGCAGCAGCAGCAGCAGGTATATCCAGTACACAACAGGAAATCGCTAGATAACTGACGGGTTAAGCAGTGGAATTCTTTATTATATAATTGCATTGTAATGAAAAGGGTAAATTAAAATGATATTGGTTTATGCACATATTAATAAATCTTAAATTGCTTATACCTTTAGTCTTATAACTAAAGAACTAAAGATCTAAGAACAGGGATGTGCAAGTTTTTTTTTCTTTTCTTCTTTTTAAATAGATTTGCTTGGCTGCCAAACACAAAAGGCAGGTTTCTTTCCTTTTTTTTTTTTTTTTTTTTTTTTTTAAACATGTGGAATGGTTTACTTCCATTTTGGGATTTGCCAAATACATTTCCCATAGTGTCTATGGTTTACATTTACCCACACAGACTTCAAGATGAACAGGAGAGAATGTGAGGCTCATAAGACATCAATAATGAATTTGTGGCACCTTCCCGTTGTGGCATGTTCACAGCGTCACCTTCACTCTGCTCCTCCAAGGGCTGATCGTGCCACGTTGAGGGAGAGCTGCTGTGCATGTGAAAACCACTGTACAACAAGAGCCACCATCAAGCCTTTCCATAGAAACATCAGGCAGATAGAGGAGCATAACCGCTGTTAGCATCTCATTAGATTCCTTAAGACAAATCCACGCTAATCTGTCACTCAGTGTAGAACTTCCAACAGTGGCAAACTTATATCAACATCCCTGATATATCATTATATCATCCCACATATTTAAAAACAGATCAGAGATCTTTGCACATCCCCTACCCAACACTGGGAAACTCTTTGAGCTCAAGTCATGTGTTCATATTCTGTGTAAACCTTGGCTAACTTCTGCATTGTACAGGAACTCCTGCTCTGCATAAATCTTAGCATATCTCCCAACAAGGCAATTTAATATTAAAATCAACATGATTCTTGGCGAGTAGACACAAATACAACCCAAGAACACATTAAATGAGTAATTGAATTCATTTTAGTATAACTAACACTACATTGTCAGAGCACAGGCGGCCAATTCAGGTGCTTCACGGAGGCAGTGGTGTTGGTGCGTGTTAATTCTGAAGTACTTCTGAGGACAAAAACCCAACAAGGGGTCAAAACCTACATGGTTTTGCTGCTCCATATGAAGTCGATGCAGAAGAATTTTCAAGTAAGGTTCTTCTCTCAGATCTCAAATTTAGCCCTAACACTGGATGCTCTCCATAGGACGTTTCATGACAAGTGTACAAAGATTTATTTTCCCCAAATGTCTCAAGATAATGGTTTGAATCATTCTTATACGCAGCTGTTAAAATTTTATCTAGTTCCACAATAAGAGAATGGTAAGCATATTTCAGAATGATGATGCAAAGCTACAGATTATTACCCTATAGACAAGTCTCCATCTGAGGATTACTGGAATTCCTTTTTGTTGTCTTTTTTCCCCCTCAAAATGTTATCAGGCTAGGCACCAACAGTTTACGACAGTGACAAAAATAAAAAACAAAGACAAACCTAAAGAAAGAAAGAAAGAAAGAAAGAAAGAAAGAAAAAAAAAGAGCAACAAAAATAAAACAAACAAAAGAACCAGACAAATAAAAATGACACTGTCATTAAATTATCAGTATAGTGCCCTACATTAACCCAATCAGTTGAAGCCTTCGGCAACTAAGGCTGAGTCGAGGTTCAGCCTGGGTTAAACCTATGGTACTTCTAGACAACATTATGCAAATTTACAGTATACAATTTTGGATTTACCATGCAAGAATACTTTTTTGAGTGTGTAACATTTAATAGCTTGACATCCAGAATAATTTACATAAAAGGACAATAGTTATTCAACCAGAGCTAGGTGAGTCATAACCATGGAGGTCGAGTGCATCCAGGTGAGACGGAGAAGGGAGAGTGAAATGGGTCGGGGTGAAAGGGGTGTGGTAACCATGAGGTCCTGCAGGTAACATCAGCGACACTCCCACACTTTTACTGTCTGATCTACACTCCCAGTGACCACATACGGAGCAGTCTTGTGAAAATCTGTGGACAGATTAAGACCTTTCAGTTAAGAGTGTGCGACAAAGATGTCAAAAACAGATTAAAATATTCAAAACTGCAGTTAGACTTTAGTATAATGTTTAAACCATACATATCATATGATCTCTTTTTGCCTAAATGGTAATTTTTTTTTAGCTTGAAACCAAAATGTAAAAAGGTTTGTTCCCTTCAAAAGCATTACAGTCAACCAAGATTTGACAAGATGAATGCTATGTACTGCTAAGAACTGGGTGAATGGTTTGTGAAGCATCTCCAGAGAGTCCTTTAGCCTTGATCCACTAAAAAAAAAAATCCAGACAGTTAAGAGCCCCCAGGATGCTGCTTTGTTCTTGGAGGATGGACAATCACATCTCGAACTCTTAGCGCACAGCATATTTGTGAGCCTCCTAGCAAATCTTTCATCCTTACAGAAGGATGATGTATTTTATGCTGCCTTGAGGCACCTCTGCTCAAACAAAAGGAAGACATTTTAAAAAAGCATCACTGGCCAGACAATAGTGAGTGATTCAAGATGGCTTCAGAAGCTTACCCAGAGAGGTAACAAAATGTTCATGGGCACTCAAGGTCTTCATGCAACGCTTGTTTTTGTAGTCCCAGATCCTCAAAGTCTTGTCATCAGCACAGCTCACAATGAACTTTCCAGCAGGGTGGAAGAGCACACCACGCACCCAGTTATCATGGCCAACCTGTACAAAACAGCAAATTTTCATGCACAACATAAACACAAAGCCCTTGTTCAGAATCTGCTTTTAATTCATTAAATCATTATACAAACTTCAAAACAAGCTGTGATAAGTGCAACTGATCAATCAGCTTCAGCTCCTGCCCGCTGCTCCACTATACATGTCACTCCAAAACATAACCTCATATACATTTAATTTACATGAAACAACATAATTTATGCACTGAGCCAATAAAAGGAAAGCATTCACCAAGCTATTATAATCCAAATAAATCAAGTGGGAAGATTTATAATTTTAGTAATTTCTGTGTGATTACAATGATGCAATTCTTTTCCCTTCAGCATATTTTAGCTGGCTAAAGTCATTTCTATAGGTTGTGCGCTGTGTAAATGTTAGTGTGCAATACTAGTTTTCAACCAGAGATGGGAAATTTACAAATTCTATAGAGATAAAGCTATAAATGTAGGTGAGCGAAGTTTTCACCCCGAACAAATAAACAAATCCTTATTGCATAAGAACAAGTGCTGAAAGGAATTGCTCAAACCAAAATAAGTAAACCTGTGACTCAATAAAAAAAAAAAAAAAAAAAAAAAAAAGGTATGATAATCAAGCATAAAGACTTACATCCAGGCTTAGCACTTGGAGGTGCTTCCTGTATGTAGCCTACTACTCAATTAAAGGACTAATGAGCTGATCCACACCTGAGTATTCTGAGTGACATTTTACACTCAGAATACTCAGGTGTGGATCAGCTCATTATATACACTTTGTATACATTTTGTATACAATTTATATAAATATTTTAATTCTAAATTTATTCAGACATCACGAGATTAATACAAGTTACCTTTGGTCTCTACATTTACAAGAGGTGCTCAAAGTGGTAGTTATTAACTTCCAGACATTTATGTGTAGAAGTGTTCCTGAAGTGTTTATACATTTTTTGGCTGACTCTGTATATACTGCATGCAATTTGCTCTGTTATTACCACCATAGACAGTTATTTATTATAAAAAAAAATAGTGTTTCAATGAAGAGAAAAGAAGCCAAGTTGAGGCTACTTCCTGGTGAGCCTCTCGCTGACTGTTTGTCTACTGTGCAGTCAAAGGCTCAACTTTGATGTAAGGCAATGGAAAGCGATGGGGAGCTGCCTCACGGTCTGTGGTAGCTGCGTCCCAAAAAAATGTTTTGGCTCACTTTCTGAATTTGAATGTGATTTTGACGTCTTTTCTCTGAGTGCAGCCGATATTGGTAAATGTTCTGATTCACTGAGCTCTTTAAGAGGCACTATTATTGGCCGAATAGGTTTTTCAGTTTTCCCTGAGAGGTTATTATCCAAACAATATTGGTTGTGTGACTGGCCGTCGCAGGTTCATGACGTCATTTTAGCATAATTGGAGAAAAACCTTTATTACGCTGCCATGACGTATCATGAGCCGGTCATACGGTGTTGTGTTTCTGTAGAAAATAACAATATTTAGGGCATATAAATAAGGACAGAATGATTCAGAAGTAAAGTTGATTGTCGTCCAAAAAAGCCAAAAATGGATGGAAGTCAATGCAAGGCTAAAGCTAACGGAGCCGCTTACTTCCCCATGAGAGGTACGCATTCCGAATGCTCGATTACCCCCTTGGTTATTACTTATACCTCTCTATTTACTATACTTTTCAATATTTTGATTTTGATTAAATAACTGTTAATCAAGTATTTGCTAGGATCTAGTGCACCATCCATGCGACCCAAATGAGGATGGGTTCCCTTTTAAGTCTGGTTCCTCTCAAGGTTTCTTCCTTTTGTCATCTCAGGGAGTTGTTCCTTGTGACCATCGCCAATTAGGAATAGGGATACATATAGATCAATTGTAGATTCATAAATTTATATTCAGAATTTACATACTTCTGTGAAGCTGCTTTGTGACAATGTCTGTTGTGAAATTTAATTGAAGTACAGATTATTAGAACAGGTACACACAGTACAGATTCAGTGAAACGGATACATAGCAAAACAGAAGCTATAGTGTTGCCCATGCTCAGTTTTGATTTGCACAAGTGCCAAGTGGTGCACATAAAGTTCAGACAATGTTCATTCCACTAGTTCACTCACCAGTGTAAGAAGGCACATGCCAATGCTGACATCCCACATTTTGATAGTTTTGTCTCTGGAGCCAGACAGAAGGAAAGGTCCAGGTTTCCCACTCTTCTTACTCTGCAAAGCACACAAAAGAGATGAGCCCCAGACACAGTGATAGAGCTGACAATGTGTTTTTTGGTTTGTGTGTATGTGTGTGTGTGTGTGTGTGTGTGTGTGTGTCTCTTAATAATAATGGTCCCTGTAGGAAAGGCTGAGTAAGATTTAATGCTGTATACAGGCAGATTTTGCCACCACTTATCAACACAGTGAGACAAACTACATTAACCCAAGAGCAAAGGACTACAATTAGCATTATTACACAACCTGACTCTTCAACAGGAGTGTGTTCAGTCACATATCAAATTAACCCCTTGTGTTGGGTGATGGAATCCTGAATGCTGTAATTCTTTAACAAAAAAAAACAAACAAACAAACAAAAAAAAAAGCTAAGTAGCTTGTAATGAAAGCAGCAATGACTCCTGCTATTCTAAAGGCATTTTACAGCTGGACAATATGTAAGTGTGTTTGTTAATGGAAGAGCACTTGTTTATTTTAAAAGATACTTTTCCTAACATTACCCACAATATCCTAACAAATAAAAAAAATTTTTCACTAAACAGCGAATGTTAAGTCCAGTCTAACTACTAATCATTCATTAAACCCTTTTGTAAATTAAGAACTGTAGCAATATTTTGATAAATCTTAGATCACAACTAAATATTTAACACACCGTAAACAATGAATATAACAAAAAATTACATTTCTTTGACATGTAGTTATACGTGAATAATGTGTGTATATATAGTACCAGGCTCAAAACAGAGATACTGACAATTAAGTTGAAATGCCTACTCTAAAGGAAAGGGATAAACATGTTTACACAAGCATGTGTATTAGGTAAAGATACCATTACAGTAACATTGGGCTGCATTATCATCAGCTGTGATTAGTGTAATTGATAACAATCCCACAGCTATTCTACCTGAACAGGTTTGGCAGGGCCGAAAAATCTTTTAAAGTTTTTGTTTTAGCTGGATGGAAGGATAGGAAGTTCCCTTTTTGCGATTACAATTGAAAGACATTGTATTAAAGCTGCCTTAAGGAAACACATGCTGTGTGGGTAAATGTTACATCTGATAAACTGGAAATTGGATATGGTTGATCATGAGACTGGTAAGAATCAAATTCGTTTAATCACACTCCTCAGGCAATCAAGTGTTAATCTTTCCAATTCCATTTCACAGACTAATTCTTTTTTATGGTGTGGCAATTTTAGGTGATCTTCGATCTCAGAACAAAGAGAATGTTTGTTCTTGTTTACAAAGTGCAACAAAATGCCTGCCATAGAAATAGATTTCAGCGGAAGCATTTCAAGACTACAATATACAATGAGAATTTTAAAAGCGCTGTTTTGGATATACTCTGCCTTCAGACGTCATGCTACCTCACTAAGAAACCACGGATCTTCCAGTGCTTGTGTAGCTGTTCTCACCTCAGAGCCAGTGGCCTCCAGTATAGTGGGATTGGCACTTTCAGGAGCCCATGAGATGCATTCCACTACATGCTCGTGTTCCCTCAGTTCGGCCTTGCACTCCTTCGTAGCCACCACCCACACACGCACCGTTTGGTCATTAGAGCAACTTGCAATGAGTGAGCCATCCTGATTGGGCCGTACCATACGCACCCATTCTCTGTGGCCAGTAAATGTCTTCACACAGTACCTACAGGGTAGACAGAAAATTTTCATCCACAGCCATAAGATAAAGAGGGGAAATAAACAGTTTAAAGTTAAAACTAAATTAAAACAGTATCTCCGCTATAGAAATGTGTGCTCGAATAGCTGCAGAACTCATCGAAACAAAATCATGATTTAGTCATATTAAACAGCAGTTACCATCAGTACTTACCCAGTGGCCACTTCCCACATTTTAATGGTTTTATCCCTAGAAGCAGATACTATATGATCTCCATTGGGCATTATAGCTACAGACGAAACATTATGGTCATGCCCTAAAAGAAAACAGACAAAGGGGTTAGGAGATGAATTTCTATAATGAATTTATAAACACACAGCCACATCAGACCTCTGTACAAAGAAATTGAATATTGTATTCTTTGTGCAGTTAAATCTTCAGCAGTAACTCTACCCACATTTTTGCCATGCAAATTGGATTGTTCCAGCAGAACTTAATAATGGATTTTTAATTGCCACCATGACAAAATGTTAAAACACATTAGGCAATACCATAAAAGGAACGTGACAGCCAATTTGCTTTGGGTGGCTTTGTCCTCACAAGAACATGAGAAGGAATAAAAAGCTAACTGCACAGCATACCACTTAAAGCTACTAAACACATGTGGAGCTGAGAAAAAGAGGGTTAAATATGGAGAAAGCCCCACAGAATATTATCTTGTCCTAGGAAGGATAATTAAACTGCCTTGCAAATCTGCTAATCTCCTACCTGGAGAGAGAGCGAGAGAGCGCGCGCGAGAGAGAGAGAGCGAGCGAGCAGGGCAGAGAAAATGGGGGATAGGAAATGGTGAAAGAGAGAGAGCGAGGGCAGTTTTGCACCTAGGCAGGAACGAGAGAGACAGATTGAGTGGCGGGGGGGGCAGTGGGCGGGGTTCCTGCAATGCTTCCCTCAATCAGCACGGTCTGTTAGTCTGGGGGCAACATGCCAGTTTAGCTGACAGGGTGTAAATTACAAGGCACCAGATTTGAACATAAAAGCTGTTGCACATGTGCTATTTGGATTAGTACCACTGAGGATTTACAAATTTTGACAGGGGGGGAAAAAAAGCTGGTTTAATTTCCACTCTTTGCTGCTCATTTGCAGTTCACCCAGCACAGGTGACAAACCAGATTCTGGTGTGATCCAGCATGAAAGTAGATGAAATGGGCATAATTTTTATTTATTTCTGTTGTCTTCACCTGTCTGTGTGGCCTGCAGGCTCATATTACCAGACATATGATGGTGAATTACCAAGCAATTCAAATAATGAAGAGAGTAGTGAGCGAGGACAGCACACTTCACTTTCATGAGGGGAAAAAAGGGACTATAATGTTTCAGGCTGAAGACCTGAAAGAACAGATTTTCTAGCCTGAATTAACCATCCTTCAGTAAAGCAGCAATACCATGTAGATAACTGAACTGTAATATTACAGAAAAACCTATTTCGTGTAATATGGGGTGGCTCTCATTATACAGAATTCTTTTCTTACAAACTTAAGAACAAATGAAGGTGCTAATCAGAAATCATGCAACACCTTCCCATTAATACCCCTTTCCATTATGGAACACCACTTTTAGTCTAAGCAGTATGTCCATAGGCTGCAGGTGAAAATGTACAGATTCAGCTATTCTACACTTTTGCCTGAGAGCACTTTGCTCACCATGCATGGTCCTGATGCACTCAAAGCCTTGAAAGTCCCAGAGTTTAATAGTCATGTCTGCTGAGCAGGAAGCCAGCAGTTTTCCAGTCTGGTCAAAGGAGATATCCTGCACAGAGTCTGTATGGCCTTTCAGGGTACGTTCAAAGTCTCCGGTCTCATAATCCCATACCTGGGGAAAAAGAATGACAAGATTTCAGTTTAGCTGGTATTTAAAAAAAAAACAAAACAAAAACAAAACACAGATGCCCACCACCTGGTTATCGGTCTCTCCTAATTTTGCATCTACCTAAATCGCATTCACTAGTGCTACAAAACAAGCACGCAAACAAAGCCTGCTGTGACCACATCTACAGTACATTCTTAAATTCTTGGATTAAAATGACAGTCATAATATTGACTACATAATTTAAACAAAGAATGGTGAGACTTTTTCCAAATAAAACACAGGAAGCCATTAAAATAAACCCTGTATGCAATATACCAAGTTAATACCACCCTTTCCTTTATCTTATCTGGAAATTCAGATTCTGCTTAACACAGACTTCTGTTTTCACACTCAAACCAGACTATAATATTCCAGAAACAATTAGTCAAGCTATACAGCTCTTAGTTTTTAATGCAAATTCAGACCTCTAGGGTAAAAGGTAGACTAAAATGATATTTCTTATATTCTGGTCATGGCACCTTTAGCCCTGTGTAAAATAATGAAAATGAAATGAAAGCTTTAATGCCACACAGCATGAAAACAGTCTGCTTGGGTATGTGACCATAGTTGCAATGGGGAAGAAGATGAATTGGTTGAAAAAGCAAGCACAATCCCCAAATGAAGAACAGCAGCAGCAGTTTTTAAGTGAATTGTATAATGAGTCATAAAACAGCTCCTTCGATGCTTGAAAATAGCAAAATAATAAGCAGCTACAATTATATAATAGTGTGCATGGAGTCAATGATGGAGCTGTAAGCAGAGCTACAGAGTTCTGCTGCTGATGCCAAGTTGGTGGAAGTGGGGCACATATTTTGCAATAGATCTCACCATTGCCAAGGAAACACTGCCAGACTCACTTTTTTTAGACAGAGAAAACTGGCATTCAAGTTGCTTGAGTGTCACAGGGGGAGTCTGAGAACAAAACAATTCTCAATAACATCTACAACACTCGGTGATGGCAAGACATCAAGCTGACATCAATGGAGCTTAAATAATGCCTTCTGCACATGACCGGTTTGAATGTTGAGAGTAAAACGCTAGATGTGAAAACAGCATGTGCGAAATAACTCCTCAAGAACAACTACTGCTTTCTGGATACTGCAAATTGTATTTATTTTAATTTGGAAGCCTTCGGTCAAAAATGAAATGAGAGCGAACCAAAACTGTGCCATTATTAAACAGTCAACAAAGACAACCTACCTTTATTGTAGCATCCTCTGAGGCAGACACCATCACACTGAAGACTGGGTGGAAGATGACCTTGGTGACAGGACTTCTGTGGCCACTGAGGGCATATCTCTCAGGAGGGCGGGGGATCCATTCTTTGGGGTCTCGTTTCTGTCCTATAGGTCCTCCTAAAGTGATCTCCTCTTTTGCTTCATTCAACTTTGATTCTAACTCCATCACCTTAAGGGAATCCAAACAATTAGGAATATAATTCAATGTATGATCTTAAAGGTCTTCAAATTACATTTTGTAATTTGAACATAATAGAATATGCTTCTTTACTATATACAGGATATGTACAGACCTTCTTCTGTAATCTGATGACTGAAGTCCATTTCTTTTCCAAAAGGCCAGCATACTTCTTATCCAATTCTTCATTCTAATGAGAAAAAGAAACAAGAAACATGAGACCCAAAAATAGTAATGCATTTTGCAAATCATTATTGCAATCATATGAGAGAAACGGCCTCTGGATACACCCTAATTGTAACTATAAACCCTAATCATAATCATACACCCATCACCCCGCAGGCAACTGTCAATTCCTCTAAATCCCTTCACATGTGTTAATCTCCTGTGGACCAAGGCAGCTCACTGAGGTCACAATTATAGTGCGTACTATGAAAATGAACTCATGACCCTGCTATAAAATCTGACTTGGTGATTTCATCAAGCTAAAGGAGTAAAGGTATCAATGTTTAAATTCTTAAACTGAGACGTAAGGAAAAGTGGAGGAACATCTCTAGTGCACCTCTTCAGTTTTAAAGGATAGGACAATCTCAGTCTCATGTTTTGTGTAAATGGGGATTCTGTTGTAATCTTACTCTAGTAAATATGCAAAGACAGATGTATTTTTTGATATCACATTAAGCTAGGTTTTTCTGTGGTTGACTATCCGATAGCATTAAAAATAAAAACTTCAATAATTGAAATAATCTCCCACTGAATGTAATGTTTTAAATATAATATAAACTGTGAAGTTCTGACTTGCAGCATGAAAGGAAAAATGGTTTCTTGTATATTTCCCTTAATACATGTCTGTGTGTGTCCTTGCACATGAAAGTCTGTAATTCGAGATGGTGGCTACAAGGAGACTCTGTTTATGAAAAGAACAGTACATATTAAAGTCCTGCTTTGTGAGGAATTGTGTGTATTATGTTTTGATTCTAGCCACTGATACAGTAGAACATTAGACTTTATGTTTGCCTTTTCATGTGAGAGAGCAAGGCTTTGATTTCTGATGGACAAAGAACAAGCACACATGGCAGGGAAAGGTGTGCATGCATGCATACATACAAAATATTTTATATACAAGAAATTTATATATATATCTCATTTTATATTGTGATGATTTTTTCCTCAGTAACATTAATATAAGGTATTTAAATTCAATACATTTTTGTTTCTATTTTCCTGTCTATCCTATACCAACATAGCCAACAGATGCAGCCTGATCACATGGCACCTAGGAGTGCTGTAAAAGCCAGAATAACACCCATTCAGGCTGCATGATGTTGAACTGCACATGTTTTAAACAACTACAAGGATTGGCTATCGGAAGAGGAGTAATCTGCTCACATTAGCAACAAATGGTAACATATTTTGCATTTTGGGCTTCAGTGCACTTGATTTAGGATATCCAAATCTGGACAGAGAAAAATGAGAATTAATGTTATATAAAGGTGTGAAATGAAGGTCTGTGAGGAAGGGGATGTTCCAGAAATATACTGCATCTAATTAGTCACCTGCCTGTATCTTCTACTTTTGATCCCCAAATACTACTTCAAAATGCTTTATACCACCTACAAGCAAGGTAAGCCAATACCAAATACTTAGCGGTTGTCTCCGAGATCCATTATGTAAACTCTTGATAATGATAGGAACATCTCAGCAGAACACCGGCTAGTTAAAGAGAGGTCTTAGCCCTATGCTACCAGCAGGTGCAAGCTCGCCTGATAAGGTGCTTCACTATCGACAAGTGACATCAATTATTCATTATGGTCCTTCCATAAAGGAGATTAATGTTTGAAAAAACTACCATCAACACAAAAATAAACACCACATGCTAGGGAGTTCTAGTTTTCCTGTTCATGAAACCTCTACGCTTAGCATTTTGCCATGAATGGTTTTTCCTGGCAACTCTGCAGGATTAACAAGTGTTAATTGAGAAGGACTACGGTTTGTGATTCTATCACTCATTACCATCTCTTAGGGACCAACATGTTTCACTTATTCCAAACTCCAGAAACATCTCTGCATTCAGCACATTTTCATTCTGAATTAATTAAGCAAGTTTTATGTGAAATTAAGCAACATTGTTCGGTCCTTGGTTCTAAGGAGGAGGAATTGAAAGGGTATTCCCCCACACTCACCATGTCTAATTCCGCCTCCTTCTTGAAAACTGAATATGCCTCTTCATAGCCATTGGAACGAAGGTAATCAGCTATCGCTCTATTTCTGGAAGAAGAAAAAAAGAAAAGAAAAAAAAACAAAAGAGAAGAATAATTAGTTCAAAGTGACTGGCAGGCTGATTCTATGTAAGACTGTCTGGTATTTAAAAAAAAAAAAATCTTTAGTAGGGGGTTTTGGTTTTTACCCCCCATTGACAACAAAGAACATAGAACAATAATGTCTGAGGGGTACATTCAAAGCTATAATTTATACATTTTCATTACTGTGGGTAAAAAGAGAAAAACTGCATGACAGCATCTATTCGACAAGACGAAACATTTACTATGAGTGAATAACAAGATTTGGGGTATATAATGAAAGAATTGTTTATGGAATGGTAAAAACATCAGAATGAACCACCTACAAATGGGGAATTCAAATAAGTCAGTGCAGACAGAACATGTGTAAAAGGACTCAGAATATTGTAAGGAATCGGACTTTAATGGCAACATGCTGCTGATTATGGGCAATCTGAATATCTGCCATTTTGCAAAACACATGATTCTGAGCCTGAAGTTTGAGATGATGAAAAAATCTTCCAAGTTAAATAAGGTTATTCTTGCTTTTGCATGATATTTACTATTTTTTTCCTGATAATATAATTATTTTAGCCTTTTATACTGTGCTGCTTTGCTATGCAAGCAATTATCTGCATTTTCCTGCCTGTCACATTATTATAGCAAGTCATACAGGCATGTTTTAATGTATGTGTGTTAGATCCAAACGTGCAGGACTATCATGCTGAATCTCAAACTTACCATTAGAATTTTATGAACTGCATAATTTTTTATTGGGTGATATTAAAAATGCCGTATAGTAGACCGATTTACTTCACGGTGTAATCAAATTACATATATGCTTTTTCTATGGACTTCATTTTGCCCATATATAACATTCATGAATACAACACAGGTTCTATTATACAGGAACAGGGACAGAAAAACGCCTTAAAAAAAAGGGGGGGAGGGGGTGGGGGTGCCTCCCAAATATTCTCTCTAGGCAAGTTTGTGCAATGTAAATGATAAGACTGATCTCAGAGATAGGGAACACAAAGAAGCGGAGAAACATATATGCTGTAGGACCCCTTCCTGGTATTGTATTATCAGATGAGATGCACATAAGAGGAAACACAGACCCCTACAGCTTCAACACAACAATCATATCATTATTACTGATCTGGATATTTTTCCATAACTGAAAAGAGAAAAGAAAGAAGAAAAAAAGAAAACAAAACAAACATACCCATGCAATAGGTACAACTGTAGATAAGCCACTAGAATAAGGTGTCAGAGTTCAGGGCTGTTTGGCACGTATTGATTCCTGGGCAGAACTGCTCAGTGTCCTTCACTGTAAGCAGCAGCTCACTGCTGCTGCCTCCAACAGCAAGACCATGAGGTAACGTCAAGGTCAAGCTGAGGTTCTCCCTCACATAACAGTCTATAGGAATACAACAGGAGGGTACCATGGCTGAATGCGTGTGTTTACTTCACAACAAAGTACAAATCTCAGACCATGATGCCTGGCCACATCGTGTCTTTGTTTGTCTCAATCATCTATGCAACATGGGGAGGGGAAACACAGTTGGCCAAAATAATTTAGTTAGTTCTCATTTTGCCATTTCATCCTTCATTCTGACTGGCTCAGTAACAATTTTCAGTTGCAGGGAGACAACCCATATGGGGTTTCTGAAAGGGCCAATGAGTGGGGGGGGGATCCAGATACTAAAATTAAATGAAATCTCAAATAAGAATACAATAAGCAGTATAGAATTACTTTTAATTCTATTAATAATTCGCTTTGCCAAGATTTACCAAACTACAAACATAAAGACTGAATATTGTACACGAGTCTGACAATATCACCATCCTAGGCTGACCAAATACAGGCTAATACAGGCTGACCTACATAAAGGGCACAGAGAAATACCTCCAGTGATTATGAGACACCAAAGCAGACCATAACTATCCAAATTATCATCTGCCTTTTAGCAGGAGTTTTACAAGGAGGACAGCAGTATTTCTTTCATTTGGTAGGTTTACAGCTTTCTCTTATTTAATATTAAATGTATTATTTCCTCTGAGTGTTGCTAATGAAATACAGGTCATACTGCCACTTTTTGCTTCAAATTACTTTACAAACTTTACAGTGATTTCATCAATGCTGGCTTTCAAAAACTATACCTTCCATAAAAGACGCCTCTTGTCTTGGAAACGAGCTTGACCCCACATGCGCTACCTGCCACAATCTTAATATAAGGTGATCTGTGATATCTGTGTGACCGCACTCGCACTCTTTTCAATCAATCAGAGAGACACTAGCCAATCATGGATGTCTGTGAGCTCATGTATGCAAAAGAGGGCAGTTGGCTCTTTCACTCTTCTTGTGTTATGGTGCTCTGTGAAGCAGCATGAGCAGCAGTTTGTAACAATGTGGTAGGTGGCTTCTCATGTTTTAGAGGAAGCATGTGCTAGCCTTCACCCTCCCCAGTATGGCAGAGCGAGCTAGAGGGTGACCATTTGCTTGAGAAATTGGAAGAAAAATTGTGTAAATATTCAAAAGAGTATGTAGCCGAATATTGTGGGACAAATTGAGACAAAAAGCAAAACACTTCCATGAACAAGTGCGAAGTAGAAGCAGAAGACTTTAAAGAAATAGAATATAATGAAAATGGACTTCCTACTCGATTAATGGCTTAGGAGAAAAAAAACGGAAGGCAAAAGAAAAACAGGGGTGAAAGCGCTGACCAGTAACCGTGGAAACCACAGAGGGGAGGAAAAAAAAAAAAAAGACGACTGGAGAAGATCGGATGTACATGAAGGGGAAGAGACAGCAGCAGTCTAGCAATAATAAGCAGAGAACTAAGAACAAAAGATATCTTTATTTTTTTCATAAAGCCGTACCGTCTTTAGTTGTGTGTTGCAATATTTCACTCAAAGACATACATCATGGTGTTTCTGTATTGTTCACACCCCTTTTCCTCTGCAAAACAAATCAATGAAAACACCTTTAACTGACAAAACCTGAACTGCTTCCTGACACTGCCACATCCTCATATCTTGATGGGGAGTGTGGAGCAAGAAAACCTTTCATGAACTATGGGGAACATCATGAAAGCACTGAATGTTAGAAAACTGCATCAAAGCAGGCAAGAAGGGGCAGAGATGACAAGAACAACATCTGATTTGCACAATCAAACCACATGATTCACTCGACGGCTCGGAAGCTGATCTCAGCGGGCAATAAATTCCAAGCAGGATGACGGCAGCGGCTTGCGAAAGTGCAAGTGCATAAGCAGCATTACCTCATAACAGTGTGTGCGTCTAGCACTCATCACTTCCTGTACTCTCTACACTCACTTCCGTATTCACATCAAAGCAAGACAGGAAGCACACAGTATCCATCCACCCATCTTCAGCAAACTGCTCCGTACAGGCCGGCTTGTTCTCAGGCGCTGTGCGAAACTGTTTAAGAGACCGCCTCAGGAAAGTGAACACTGCTTTGATATTAGGCTGCGGCTGTCACGGACTAGCGTGTGGCATCAGAAGACTGCAGTGTGCGTAAACAGGAGGAGAGATTGTGTTCTTCCCTGCAGCTTTGACCTGAATCAACACGAACATAAAGCACCTTACATCACAGCCATCATATTCACGCACGCACGCAGTGCTCAGAGAAAGTGAAGAATTTGTTTCTTTTAACAGATTGCTGAAAACATTTAGATGCACCAAAGCTCTTGATCCACTGACTGAACTGACACCACCTTTGTCCTCTTACTAACTGAGGGGATTTTAACCATTCTCCAGGGACGGCAGTCCTCTAAATAAAAGATGTTATTTTGCAATATGGTTAGGTTATGACGACATCAAATAAGAATGCAAGACAGTGCAATTCATAACACATTTCTTTGTCACTTACATTCTCTGCGTGAAAGAGGCTCAGTGTCTCAGCTTAATAGTGTGTTATAGTGTAATAGTGGTTTAAGAGGACAGGTATATTTGATACTATTGGCACTTTTCCCCTGACAAAAAGTGCAAAAATAGGGGAAACAAATCAGATGATGTTCAGAAGCAGGCAAAACTGATAGCATTTTAAACAAAAGGCAGTGTTGGAAATATCAGTATCCCCGGTCACCCAGGACAAGCAGGTTTTGTGTGCAGTAGTAGTTTATTTATAGTTATCCAGCAGACATGTAGATTCAACAACAACAAGAGGAAGAAAAAGCTCTAAAAGGTGTGCGTTTTAATGTAACACTACACACGTCGGCCAAGGCGTGACCATGCTGACAGGAGAAAAGATTTTACCAGTTATATTAATTAGTACACAAGACTGAATGCCTAGAAATATGATATTCAAGAAGAAACTGATGAGGTTTACTGGAAAGAAGTATATTGGAAATTTCATGTCAAATAAAGCAATTAAAGTCCAACACTAGGGCTGCACAAATAACCTGCATCACTGCCATACCGCGGTATAGGAAGTGAACGTCACTGTTGAGCCCGACGCCGCAATTACAGTTAGAACAGCTTTTTCCTCCTTATCCGAGAGTGCTGCCATCCTCATGTAATTTTTGTCTACATGAACCCAGATATTTTCAAAAACGCATTTGTTTCACATCAGTTTTGAAAAGGATCACATCCACAGTACATACGTTTTTCCTTTCTTCACACAAGAATGGGAAAACGATGCTAAAACGCCCAGACCTAAGCACTAAGCCTACACATAACATTTAGCAAGTGCATCACAACAGACATCACTGCGTCACAAGGTGCCATTACCACAGGAGGGAAATCTCCACACCGCTGCAGCATTATTCAGCACAATGTTGTCATATCTCTCTCTCTGCTAGAACAATATGCAGTCACTTCATGGTTAAACACATCCAGATAAAATGAAGACACCAGCCAGACCTTAAAACTATTTTCACTTTCAACATCGGGAGACAACACAACAGCTTACAGATGAAACATTCTCTAAGAACTTGGTGGCTTTTTCCTGAGGTTGCAAACATGAGCAAATCTTGTTTACATTAAAAACTACATTAAACTCTTTTACAGGAGATTATGAGGACTATGCCATAAAGTCATTTCCTCAGGAATTCATATACCTGTCTGTTGCCCTTAGTCCGTATTAATGTACCTAAGCAGCGAACTAACTCACCACAAGTTATTACAATGAGTTAGCAGATACTAGAGGATTTCTTTACAAGGCAATGAGGTTTAGGGACAACCAAACCACAGAACTGGGCAAGCGAACTGTGGGATAGGTAATAAAAAAAATAATAATGCTGTCTATTAATATGAATAAATCTACCACATGGAAACAAAAAACACCACAGGGAAATGGGACACAGGCATGGTAACTTAAAGGTGAAGATGAATTCTGGTGATATTTAAAGTCAACCAATCAGGTCAACAAAGCAAACAACTGTGTACCAGCATAACTGAATAATCAACTAAGCAGGCCCATTCACAGGGCTTCACAACAAAATTAACAATTACTTACGTAAGTAGAAATGCTAACGATTAATGAGTAAATTCCATGCATCGAGAAAGCCTGTTACTAATGTCAAGTAAGCTGAATCTACCGAACAATGTATTTATCTCTAATACACAGAACAGGAGAAATTGAATAGGAGAGAAATAGTCAGTGGCGATGTGAATATAGATTAACTCCAAATGCTCAATATTACTTGTACAGGCAGGAAAGTGCTGTTGGTTCTTGAATGAGAACCGATGGAGGGCACTCAAATCTGGACGTGTGCATGCACAGCATGTGACTGCTTAGCCAGCTGTCAAACACACACACTTGGTAATGAGATTTGTGGAGCTCCGCAGAGGCCACACCTCTTAAGTAGTGCGGTCTAGCGAAGCAGGGACTGAACGGCTTTGAAAGGATTTGCTTTGTTTACAGTCATTTGAATAAGGATATGAGCCAGTGGTGGGCACATGCACAACACCTTCACACACAACCAGCAGCACGTGG
The DNA here is from genome assembly GCA_030068235.1 of Notoglanidium macrostoma. Lineage (NCBI taxonomy): Eukaryota > Metazoa > Chordata > Actinopteri > Siluriformes > Auchenoglanididae > Notoglanidium > Notoglanidium macrostoma. Next base: position 12,577,070 of record JAQQZR010000003.1, on the reverse strand, counting down.
CAGCAGATGGGTTTACATCCACATCTAAACATGAAGCTCTGGATTACATGTTAAAATTCCCTCTGTCAGGTCTGGATGGTGTAACTGTGTGGTGGCTCATGGTGGCTCCACTTACAGTGAGACAGACAGAGACTGAGGGAGCACGCTGCCTTCTCATTTCACATTCATAACATGGTTTCCTTCTTTCCAACACTCACGGTGTCAGGGCAAAGAAAATCAATTATCAGAATTGAGTATTATGTAACTAATCTATTATATTTGATGTTAATAGAGGGCATATTAAAAAATACCCCAGGCATGATTTTGAACAAACATGAGGAAGTAGTGCAGCTCGAGTGGGGAAGCCCCCACAAGTAACAGAAGGGCCTGAAGCTCATTCATCTGACAATGTGCAGATTAAATCCATACTGATGGTGGGCACCCCGCTGACAGGCTGGCAATGCTTCAACCACAAACCATCAGGAGTTGGAACCCAAGACCTCTCACACATGCACATGTGCAATGCTGTCAGGCTCTGGAGTCTGGGCAGGCACACACCTGCAACCTACATACAGTACACCGCAGCAACACACACTGATGCCAGCTACTGCATATGAACCACTATTGTGATTTACACAAAGATGAAACCTTCTGTAAAGCAATATAAAAGAGACCTTTTAAAAAGAACAAAGTCACAACTCAGTGAAGGTGAAATGGATAAAAATCAAACAAAATAGACTACAAAAATTAGAGTTGTAAATGAGAAAGTGCACACACCCCACTAAAACCACATCAGTGTCTCAAACTCCAGATATAACACACTATTTGGGCTGCAATCATGTTAACCACATAACGCTCTTTCAAGATTAAAAAATTACAAATTTGTCAGATTTATGAAATTTGTCAAAGTTACAAACCCCCCCTTCAAAAAATACCATTGAGTTGAGGCAGTACTTCCATACCTTACGAGTAGCAAATATAAACCCATCTACTGCTCTTTATGCTATTTTCCTCATGCTGCAAGTTGTTCCACTTTTCTCTTTAATAAAAAAAATTCCTTGCAGCATATATCCACCAAATTACAGAATGTACTCTTGCATCAATGGTTTGATTATGAGATGTTAACACAAAGACTTATGCAATCGCAGCGCATGAGAAACATTTCTGCTTAGGGAAACACTAATACAGCTGGAGTCCATCAATAGGGAAATCTGAAATCA
>JAQQZR010000003.1:12545123-12571381 GCA_030068235.1 Notoglanidium macrostoma | reverse complement strand
AAAATCATTATTGTAATTATTATAACTTTTCTATCCTTGAAATGATTCAGTTTTCCACCCTATTTTTAAAATACACAAATTTAAATAAGTGCAACATACCATCGACAGCCACGCATGCAGTGGCTACCCAGTACATTAATTAAAGGTCAAAGAGACGTTTCTACATAGTCTGTAGTGCTGTTTCTCAGATGGTGACTGACTGACAAACTACTGAAAAGCCTTCATAACCTGTAAGAGACAAAACAACAAGACTAAAGGAAGAACAGACTATTGAAGAAGGCTTTCAGCTACTCATAGCCTTTTTTCATTTTTCAAGTAGTGAATTAAGATCTCTCTTGGTCTCTCAAGAGCGTTCAAAATCTTCATTGAACAAAAGCAGCCAAATAACCTTGTTCAGTTGAATTTAACTGTGAAACTCTGACTAGCCTCAGAGACACACAACACTTGACCGACATAAGGTTACAATCATGAGTAATATTACCTCTAAATTATAATATTTCACATTAGGTAGTCTATCTCTCAGTTCCAGTTAGGTATTTACATTCAACAGGAAACATTTTATTAGCTTTGGCTGTTTCCGTTTAAACCAAGCTTCAGTTACACAGAAAACTAGCGAACTAACAGAGTTAGAGTAAGAGTTGTGCAGCATCAATCCGTCATATAACTATTAGGAATGTGCATGCTACCTAATTTTAATATTCGATTATCTATTAGAGTTGATTAGCAGATATTCTGTTAACCACTGGGAGAGAGGAAATGTGCATTAATTGTCATAAAGAACTTTTATTTTAAACTCCAAAGAAATCTTCCTTGTCATTGGAGGCTCACGTTTTATGTGTTTAACTGCCGTAACATGGAGAAATACTAACGTTTTTACTGCATGTCAGCTATAACTCAATTAAATCTCCATTAACTGAACATGTAGCAAATGCAATATTTGGACTTGTACTTTAGGAGGTTAATGTGCAGATCAGACTAATCCCTTCCCAATCATTACCTCATATAGGTAACCAAGGGGTTGATTAAACATCTTATCTCTCCAATAAAACACACTCTCATGCTTAATTACGTTACGGCTTAATGTGGATGGCAGTCTTGCTACAGTGACATTTATTTCTCTTGACCAGACTGACCATAGTAAGCAATGATCTTTTTTAACCATAAGGGTCTCTAATAAATCTTCACTGTCACAAGGTCATGGTGAAAGGGTTAATGGAGTGAATAAATAGGCTAGACTTGGCAGGCAGGACCTCTAGCAATTATAATGGTGTAATACATTTAGACCACTACAATGTAATAAGGGCTGATCCATGCTCTGTGCGGAGTGGACAGTTACAGTTGATAAAGACCTTTTTCACAATTCCTTAGGATGCATTGTACGTACGTGTATAGGTGCATAAGAAGGTAAAGCCTGGAGGCTTGTGGACTTACAGCTCATCCCGTTGTCGCTGTGACAGCACCATGTTGGCAGTGGGGAGGGAGGGGGTTCAGGTGAAAGGTGTGCAGCAGCTGCTGTCTCCTTGGCAGGAGATCACCGATCGAACACAGACGCCGGCTCACAGGGATGTACGCTGCTCACACTGTTCGTCCCCTGACAGACCAGCTCCAGTGAACACTGAGCAAAGACAGTCTGCGAACATCCACAAGTCAGACTGTCACTGCATCTGCACAAGGAAAGCAACACACAGGAAAGTGAGAATGTCAGACCAAGCCAGAGACACCTTACAGAATTGAAGAATGCAAAGAGAAAAGAGTGGCCCAACCCAAATCCCTAGATATATAGACAGATTGGCTTTGTAGCTAAATAGAAATATGTTATCAAGTGTGCCATCTGTTCATCTTTCCCATATACATTTTCTCTGCACTCGGTCTGCCATGCTGAGTGTTTTGTTATGGAGTCCTGCTGCCATGTTCGGTGCTTCAGACACGCAAAAGGGTCTGATGACCCAGATTCAAGCACCAACCTACTTTAGCAGCCCAACGCCAGGTCCTGCTTAACAACAGCAAACAGGTTCCTTAATTTGACTAACACACGACACATCTTAACTAATCTCAGTGACAATCCAAAAATCCAAACAGAAGGCACATACTCAACTCACACAGAAAGCACAGTGTATGTGGTAAACATTCATTAGAGCCCTGGCAATACCATAAGATTTTGATATCTTGATCGAAATTCGGCATGCAACCTACACAATAAGCTCTTAAACAAAGCAAGAAAAGTACATATTCTGTAAATGATAAGTGGCTATATAACTGTGATTGTTAAGTGAGACAGTACTTCCAGTTCACTCCTTAAGAGTAGAGCTTTAATAAAACCAGAAAAATTGCATGCCCTTCTGAGCACTACAGTGCAACTCTTTTGAAAACAACCTTGCCCAATAAAGACCATCCAAAACTGACCAAAGGAGAGAGATTTCCACACACAATAGATTACCCCTAAAAAAGCAAACCAATGCTGCAGATACTTAGAATGCCACCAATTTTACTGAGTAAAAAATAAAATTTCTTTATTTATAAAAAAAAAAAAAAAAAAAAAAAGAAAAAAAAAAAATGCAGAGAGAGACAGCTAAACAGTGAGAGCAGGAAGCCATGTTATGAATGTGAATGAGAAGGCAGTGTGCACTCAGTCTCTGTCTGTCTCACTGTAAGTGGAGCCACCATGAAACATCAGCCCATGGAATACCGTTTCCTACTGCATATTACCAACAGTCCTACACAGAACAAAAGAAGAAGATAAATATTTAGCTGTGTAGGGCTAAGGATGCAAACATAAAACTTCATTCATTTGCCAGAAATAAGCTGACAAAAAAGGTAGACAAAGCTTTACCAAACATGTATCGAAATAATAAAAATTCATCCCCACATGCAGAACAAGTAACACCCACTGTTTATTTTCTCTTTTTGTACATTGGTCCAAATACCCAGAGCACGACACATTTACACATTACATCTCTGCCCTTTGGCTCAGTTTAGCAGTTGGCATCTATGAACAAATGATGTCCACAGCCTAACACAACATGTTTGCTTCACTTTGTGGCTAGATTCAGGGTGGAATCACTTTCTCACTGCAACCAAATCACTCTAGAGTTCGTTTCAGATGGATTAAAAAATGCATATGTAAAAGCACCTTTACAGTTTCTGGTTTCAATACACCAGGCTCTTCACTATCACTCTTCCCAAAGAAGGAATATTAGACATGTAAAAAAACCCCAAAAAAAACATGACAATCCATTTTTTAACTCAAACTGTTGCCACAAAGTTGGAATTATAAAATGGTAAAGGATGCCTTTGTATACTCTAGAATTACAATTTCCCTTCACTGGAACGAAGGGACCCAAACATACTCCAGCATGACGATGCCCCTGTGCACAAAGCAAAGTTCATGAAGACATGCTTTGCCAACACTGGAGTGGAAGAACTTGAGTGGCCTGCATGGAGCCCTGATCTCAACCCCACTAAACTCTGGGATGAACAGGAACAGGATGAATGGAATGCACCCCAGGCTTCCTCACCCAACATCAGGGCCACACTCCCAAGTCTAGTTGTAAGCCTTTCCAGAAGAGTGAAGATTATTATAACAGCACAGGGGGAATAAATCTGGAATGGGACACTCAAAAAGTGATGGTCAGGTGTCCGCAAAAACATGTGGCTGTACAGTGTATATCGGGTTTTGCAACATAGTCCAAATGCTTCTAATAGAAGTGCAACTTTATCTACACACTGAAGTTACACAGCCTTACTGTCAATCTGCTTTACTTGGCTCATTACATAGTACCTCTTGGAATCCCACTAAAACACAATCTCCTAGTGCCTTATTTCAGGCAAAGACTGTATGGTTTCTTAGCAACTGCCTGTGTAGAGCAGAACCACAGAACAGTGGTGGAGTCCAGTGGTAATTATCCATTACTGCTTTAATCGGCCAGTCTGTCTCAAAGGAACTGCTATTACGAAATAGTACACATTTCTGCCAGAACGGTTGCTGACTGGGAGATCTTCTGAATGGAGCAGAAGACCATAAATAACGCTACAATGAGTGAGTAAAAGAATCAGAAAATTATTATGCTCAAAGCATTTATTGCAATACAGAAAAGCAGCTACCAAGCTGTACTTTTCCCTTCTCACCATCACATTGGTACCACATAAAGAGAACATGTTTTACACTTTTAAAAATAATTTAAGATACAAAAGGACCACTGTACTTTTAAAGTTTTACTCTGAGAAAATGAATAAAAAAAATTAATAAAATAAAATAAAATAATTTAAAAAAAAAAAAAAAAAGGTACACCACATTCACCTACAGAGGTAAAACATACATACTAAAGGTGCAAAAGATGCATCCTTGATTGTACCACCCCACAAGGATAGCACCTTTTTTCCTGAGAGTGTACACCAACACATCATGGTCATCATGTCTCCGTTAAAAAAAAAAGTTAACAAGTCGACTAGTTCTTTTTGGTTATTTGTCTCACTGCTGGCTCTGAGCAGTTTGCACTGGGTGGTGTGTTCACTGGAGGTCCACCCAGCCTTGGCTGTTTCAGCCATCCATCATGGCCTAATAATGTTCAGTTGATGTACAGTTCAATAGACCCGAAATCAGAAGCCACCTGGTGATCTGTCAGCACCTCTGATGGGTAAACAACTGGGTTGACATTTTATACAATTAAATGTTTACTTTATGTGCTTTGTAATTCACTGTTACAAAAGAGAACTCGTTTAAAACCTTAGTTCAAAATACAAGGCTTACCAAGGTACTATTTTGTGTTTGTCAAAATAAAAAACACAACACACCAGTCAGTCGTTAACTGAGCCCACCTACCTAGCAGTGATAATTTTTCAGATCACTTAACTAATTATGAATATACTTTAGCGTAAATATGATGGTTAACATTTACCTAAGGTAAATAAGATGTTAATTAACTACCTAGATAACAACCGTGAAGCTGTGAGCAAAACAGCTAGCTCACTCACCCGCTAACGTTTATTAGTCATCTTCTAACAGCGCCTAGCAAACCGGCTAAACATTTTACCTGCAAGTTTATAGCTATGTCTAAGGCGCTGTCTCGAATCGGCCGGTTGGCATTATACTCCCAGAGGCCCACCTTGTCCACTCAGCGTAAACATCAACATTTCAGCGGCGTGTCCTCCATCATTAGCGACGTTAGCCAACTGTTGATAGCCGCCTCGCGCGCTAGAATGCTCGCGCAGCCTGGCGTTGATGAAATGACGTGTTGATTCACCGGCGGCTAACCTGCTAGCTATCTTACCGAAACAGCACGGCTACTTCCACGCACGGCAAAAATACACACACATTTGGTGAAAGTAAGACAATTTCAAATTCCCTCTGGTTATTTTAATAGCGCAATGCAATTCTGCAAACCAAAAGAAGACTCTGAACTATTTCTCTAACGGCCCGTCCGCCATTTTGAGACACTGCAAAAAGGAGGTGCATTTTTTTTCTTCCTTCAGTACAGCCGTACACAAAATTACAAGAAGGACACTTACCCTATAGTGTCACCAACGAATTCGTATACGCGGGAGCCAGGCAAACAGGAAACAATTAAATGTTGGTAAAAACAGAGGACCTGAAAGCTGTAGGTCTTCACCTCCGTGCCCCTTCTCTCTGGTTAGCTCCTAGCAGCTACCGTTGTTTTCTCTACAGCATTCTCTTCCGCGGACTGCGCATGCGCATGAGCCGACTTACAGCGCCGCCGAGCGCACGCCCTTCACTTTCTCACAGGCTAATTTTAACAATTCAAGTTGCTTTCACTGTAACCAGCAATAATCCCATTACATAGTTTTTGCCTCGTTTTATTGTAATGAGTTTAAAATTGGACAAAAAACTACACTTATCTGTAGGAACTGTCAATGACCTCAAACTGAGCATCAGTGATGATCAACCTGACCCCACGAGGCACCTGTTAATGACGTCAGCTGCCGGATTTAATATTAATGGATATCTCAAACATGAAATGCTAAATTATGGATAGAAATTAAACTGTATTTCAGTGTCCTAGGTAAATATGAAAAGTATTGCTTCTGCAAAAATGGTTGGTGTAAATATTTACATGAGATACTGAATAGGAGAGGAGTTTTGACAAACAGAGGAGGCCTAAAATAAGCCGTCCATGCTGTTCATATGGTAGTTTGTGCATTTTTACATTACCCTAGCTAACATTATTACCTTTTATATACACAAATGTATTTTTAAAACATCAGTAACTTTATTGATGGTAAAAGCTTCAGAAATATTGAGCTATAAAAGCAAGTCAGATTACTTAAATGTAATACTGACAAATCAGTCATATTTTGGCTAAAAAGTAAGAGATTTGTTATTCTTTAAGGATAAAGAAAATATCCATCCATCCATCCATCCAGCCATCCATCCATCCATCCATCCCTCCCGAAAGCAAATGATTTTAAAATGGTAGCATAAGGAAACATTTTTAAGGAAACTACATATACAAAAATATGTTTGGTGTTTTAGAATAACCAAGAATTTGGCCAGTTTGTACACAGATCATTTAAAATATAATGAGCCTACACTGGTACATAATTAGTAGATTAATGTACCTTTGCATGTGACCTCCACAGTACACAAAAACTTTAGTTGAACTGTACATGTTTAAAGGGTCAACAAACAAACAAACTGTTCAACCTCACTGAAACCACTCCATATTCGCTAGTTCCTTTATTTCTTTCAATACAAAAGCATACTCGGATCAAAAATAATTAGATTATTATTTATGGAGCACAACAGACAGGTTTCACATCAAAAATGAAAAAGAAAGAAAACGAACAGCAGACACACAATGGTCTGGACGGATTTTGCAAGTTAATGATCCAAGACAAGAGGAGAACAGAGAGGTTCAGTTATGAGTGCGAGTTAGACAGCAGGTGAAGGTGAGGTGAATTTAACAGACACGGAGTCTTAAAGCAGCACTGGTGGCTTTTTTGATGACCGCTGATTTTCTAGATTTATAGTTGATCTTAGAGATAATATCAGATCATATACCTACAAGCCAAATATCTGAAACCTACATCAGAAATGGTGGGATTGAGAAAGCTTTGATTGTGCAGACTGTAGCATGTTGATTGTTAGAACATTCTCAAAATGAGAGATGTGTGGTGCAATTAAGTGTTCACCAGATTAAAATCTGCAGATTTTGCTGTGTTGTTAAGTATTAGATTTCCTTTTTATATGCAAATTTTCTTTACATTCACTTTTGTGAACACAAAACACTCAAAACCTAAAAAGACCGACAGTTCCAATTTAAAACTGTAAGCGTCTTTGTAAACTGCATCGCATCCTCTTTGTCTAAATACAAAATAAAAACCCATAAGAACTAAATAGATGACATTGTTTTCTATTGCACTAATTCTCATCAAAGAAATGCAAAAATACAACCCCCAAAAAAACAACAATTAAATTGAACTGATAACACCAATAAAATTTTTTGCATACATCCAACGACGATCAAATATATTTACAAACATTTCAGCTGTTATGGATGGATATACAACAATTGTATTAAATATTCCAGCCATTAGAACTATGAGACTTTGATCAATTTTAATCATCAAGCCTAATGAACTTCTACTTGAAAGCAATTGCATTCACAGAGTTGAAATTAGTAATGATTCCTTGTGTTCTGATATAAACTGCGTTTATTGTCAATTGCAAGTTGAGCGCAAAGTGCCTTTGTTAGACTAGAACACACCTTAGTGGTTACTAAGAGTACTGCAGCCTGAGATAAGCTCAGCATACAACGTGGCTCCTTCGTAAGCACTGGTAGGGGAACAATGGTTAAAGCAACAACAAAAAGGAACTTATCAAGCTTTTTAACCCTCTGGAAGGCATAGATAGACAGGACACATACCAGTCTGGTTCCAGTACCAGCACAAATCTCACATTTACAGGATGATTTGCTCTGTTTTTGTTCACAAACAGAAAGTCATCCAATTGCTCCTTCTCTGTTCTTTAACACACACACACACACACACACACACACACACACACATTCCCTCCAAGTGCACGCTACTGAAGCACATAGAGGGCCAGTTCCAGCATTTCTATTGCTTTAAACTTGTACATTTATCACAGCAACAGGTTTGGCATTTGGAAGGTAGAGCCACACAACATGTGTACAGGCAAGCACGGCGTTCCTCCTCTTTTTTTGTTTGGTACATTACATAACAGCAGCCCCTCTCAATCCATTTCTGGTGCTAGTTTTGAAAAAGTGCACTAAATACTTGTATAGGGAAAGATAGAATACAGGAAAGGGTCCTGTATTGCTGGAAATCAATGACAAGTGTCACAAAAAAACTGTTATGTCAGTGTCAAAGAAGTCAAGTCTGTCAGATACACTACACTGGTGGTAATTTTCAACATGCTAAAGTGCCAAATACTGCATGTTCATCCATTACACAAGTTCACACTAGTCATCCCATGTTCATAACTATATGTAGAAAAATATGATTAGAATGATTTTGTCACAGCAGCAGTGGTAGCTGCAGAGGCATCCTCTCAACATCTCTGCACTGGTATAACACACACACACACACACACACACACACACGAAAAGATAAAGATTCAAATGATCATATTTAAGCTGGACCTTTTGAATCTCCATTTGGATCAACATAAATCAAGTTTTTCACACCTCAGACATACACATCTGTTGAATATATCTCTATAAAATGGACAAAGCTTAAATTAAATGGTTTGATGAAGGATATAAAATGGCTTTAATTACCCCACACACTTTTACGATTACAAAAAGAAAAGATCAGGTTAGCTTTTTTTTTGTTTTTACAGGACATCTGTGATCAATCTGAAAAGGTTTAGATGAGAACACACATCTGTAATGTTGTGAAGACACAGCAGCCACCACTTGGTATGTTAACGGTACGGGATAGAAGAGGTTCATTATATGTAACTGGTCTTTGAAAGCTAGACCATAGAGTGTACATTGTGAAACCGCCATTTCATTTCTTGTGCATCTTTCTGAATTTTCTTTCCGCTCTCATCTAGGGCAGCATAGAAATCACCTGAGTTTGCAGACATTGGTGGGTGAAAGTGGTGGCATTGGGCTTCACTTCACTCAAGTGCACATTGAGTTTAGGCCCTGGACTCCTAAACTCCTAAAGAGGAGAAGATAAGATCCTGAGGGCTCGGCATGACAGACGGATAGTGAGAAATTGATGGATGGACGGATGAATGGATGGATATATGGATGGATGGATGGATAGATAAGGCTCTAGTATACAACATCATGGTCATTCTTGGTCTCCAGCTTCTGATAAACTGGCAGGAAAAAAGTAACCACAAGAGAGCCTCAGTCTGTCCCTCTGCCTGCCCTCTTTAAACACTGGTTCCATGCTTTTCACTGTACGGCTTGCTGTACTTTTCTCTGTCTGTTCCCTTCACTTTAAGCTCAAATATACTTGTTTAAATTACACAGTGGAGTTCTCAGTTCTACAGGTTCAAGCAGATGACTCTTGCATCATGGCCTTCCCTGCTACAGGGTACACGGGTGGGATTAATCATCGACTGGAAGTTTGTCATCCAGTGCCAGCTGACCGTTCTCCTGATGTTCCTCACTCTTCCCAGAGTCTTGTAGTTGCTGCCGGCGCTGCACTTCTGCCTTCAGGGTCTCCAAGTCCTTTTGGCTGCAAGAAAAATTTGATTTTTGTTACAATTACTGCTCAATTAAAGCTAGAGATGCAATCAGGCAAGATAAAATTACTGGGTCAGTCCACATAACACATCATGCTTCCCGACTGATCATCTCAGATTTGCTTCATACTTTCCAAAATGATGTCATTAGTCCCAATAAACAGTGTGAATAATTTCCGCCTTGTAACTTCATTAGTTTTTTTTAGATATAGGGGCTTAAATAGCTGGGGCAAGACTCGGATTGTATTGTAAAAACGTTTGCTCCAGAAAAATCTATGAAGTTCCATGAGCCATTCTCAAAATTTTCAGGATTTGTTCTTTTAAAGATGTCTTTAATTACGGTGTTATAATTCTTTTATGGTAGACCTCATCATACATGAGCAATGTACATTTGAACTATAGGAGCAAAATGATTTTTTTTCATATTTAATGCATCATAAATTTGAACGTTTGATGTTGTTTGTACACAAACACTCAGTTTCCAAAAAAGTATTCTAATATGAGAAATAAATACCAGAATATGAAAGATATGACATGTTTAAATGTGGAGATACGGAGGTCCAATAATTCTCCAAAGCTTAAAATGAAAACTTTATTTTATTTTATTTTTTTACAGATTTCAGCACGCTATAAAAATGGTAAATATGCAGTTGTGCTTTAACACTTGTAGTGGATGATGTACAGCATCATTTGTTTAATTCCATGTTTTGAAAATGACCTTTAACTGTAAGACTAAATACATCTGACGCCATACGCAATAGCACACGTTATCTTTATCAAGAAAATGAATTCCCAAACGCACAAAATGAAACACAGTGTAATGAGGACAGCTGAAGTCCGACCAGCTGTAATTATAAAATGTTGGCAGTGAGTGTGGGAACCAACAGTGTCTGCGTCTTTCTTCTGGTCATCTATGTACCACTACAGTACAAACCCTTCTATATGCTGCTACAGGCTGCACAAACGTAACGTCGTTGCACAGAGTGGGATATGAATGCCTTAATTATTTCCACTTGTAAGCCCAAGTGAAGCATAAAATCCGTAAAGACAGCGTCTAAAAGAAGCACAGCAGGACACATGGACTCGTGTTTTACGCACATCTACCAGAATCAGTGTAGTTTGGATTAAAATAGATGTGTATTTATTGCATGTGACATGTCTTCTGTTAACTGCCATAAGCTATTTTTAAAATGACCATTCTTAAATTAGTTTAAATTATCCATGAGAACTTACAACGATCTTGCAAATCAGGTGCAGCAACACTCTGCATGCTTAACCAATATTGTAGTACGTGATCTAACCAATTTCCAGTTCATGCCTGGTTGTAATGCAGCTGAAACATAAATTAAGTGAAGTGAAAATGTACTGTATAGTGGTATCTAGACCTACCTGAGAGGAATAAAGATGATACCATTGATGATATTGAGCTGCTCCAGGATGCTGGCCATGCTTGGAGCTGTGAACTGCACAGAAAAACAGAATCGGAGATCATCTCTCAACCAGCTCCCAAAAACTATCTAACAACCTATGAACATTGTGGAAATGATGAAATCTTACCTTAAGAGGCATGATGCTGGCATTGGAGCCATTCTTATAGATCTCATTCATGGTTCTCTGTAGTGCCACAGCCTGCTGAGTGAGGTACTTCAGGTACTCTGAACTCTCCTTGGTCTTTTCATGAGCTTCACCAACCTGTCAAGAAGATAAAGGGTACATTTCTCATTCTAGTTCACTAAACATGCTAACACGATTCACGTTTTAGTGCTCTTTAGGGCACAGTTGGTCGTACTGTGTAATATATTTAGAAAGGTATGTAGATATTGTGAGTGATGAAAGGTTCTACTCAAAAGTTACAACAACACCACCTTTACCCTTGGCTGTGTGTGTGTGTGTGTGTGTGTGTGCACGCATAAGAATGTACCTGGTTCTTGTAAATCGTGTAGCCCTCCTTCTCGTGCTGCAGAGCTGAACGGAATTCAGCCTTGCTCTCGTACACCCGGGCCACAAGGTGGTGACTGCACAGAAATGCATGCAGAGAGGAGATCAGAGAGCACCAAAATCACATTTCAGTTTAACTCTGAAAATGAACAATCCTAATACCTGAGGGCGACTTTAAGGGATCGGGGTCCGTGGTATTTGGAATTGATGGCCAAGGCATTTTCTAGGAAGCGTAGCGAGAGGTCATACTCCATCACTCCGTGTAGCACCAGACCAATATTGCTCTGAAAAAAGAGAGAGAAAATAAACTTTCTCTGGGCTTTGGTTCAGTATTATACACTGGTCTTTAGAAATATAAAGTCCTATGAGACCAGAAGAAACCACACAAAACACGCAGAGAACAAAACTCTGGACCCTGGAGCTGGGAGGCAGCAACGCTACCCACTGAGCCCACAGTGCCACTCACAAACAAGTGAAAAAAAATACATTATTTATAAGGTGAATGTGAAGGTTTGTTGAAAGGTTCAAAACCTTAAGACCTAATGTCTTAAAAATTACAATTTGTAATTGTGACCTGAATATTCCAGTGTCAATTTGTCTCTTAAATTTAGAATGTGTTAAAACCTTCATAACGGCTTATACTGAAAACAAATACAGATCTGTTCAAGTATGAGAATGAAATACTAATCAAAAGCAAACATTTATCCCAGAATTATCCACATAATAATCCCTTATAACTTACATCTAGTAGAGCCATCTCAGGATGGTCCTCTCCACACACTAACAGCATGAGATAGCGGGCACGGTACAGCAGCTTCAGGGCAGTGGACAACTGACCATTAGCAAAGCAGTACAGTGCCAAGTGCATCTGTAAGAAATGCGGAGGTAACGGTCATTCAAATCATGATGCGTCAATAATCCAAGGACGATTGCTCGATTAGAAGTGCGAGTCATTAGTTTTTGTCCAGACACTTACATATTCTTGAATGGTGTTAGGGTGCTCAATCCCTAGCACTCGCTCACTCATCAGAACAGCTTTCTGCTGGTTACTTAGGGCCTGTAAAGGAAGACACTCAGCGTGAGGAGAAAGTCAAAGCAATGTGTGGAATAAGATGAGAAATGAATGTGTGTTTGGACCTCGGGATGGTCTCCCATGATGTAATTGAGGCGAGCCAGGAGACGCAGACAGGCACAGATCTCCACGTGCATGGCTCCATACACATTGTTGAAGAGGTTCAAGGCCTCGTTGATTAGCTCACATCCTTCCTTAAGGAAACCTACAGACGCAGGAGGCAACCGCTTAAGTTAAGGCACACTGCTTAAGTGTGATGGTATTCTAAGCTCATGTCCTAATGAGCCAGTATCAGAATATATTTAAGGACGGAGACTTCAAAGCACTTATGTAAGTCGCTCTGGATAAGGGCGTCTGCCAAATGCTGTAAATGTAAATGTAAATGTTAAGTTAGTGACATATCATGATCCATGTCTGTTTTGGAGCTTTTTGCCTACTGAATACCCTAAATATTTAGAGATTTCTAAATTCATATTTGGCATCCAGATTTCTGTAAAATAGCTATTGTTAAAAAATCAACTTCATAAAAAATAAAATTTAATTCTTAATTGAGTAAAATGAGGCAACACGGTGGAACAGTGGTTAGCGCGGTCACGGTCAAGAAGGTTCTGGGTCCGAACCTGCTGGCCAACTCGGCCAGATGTGTCTCAAATGTTTTGCCTCTTTTACTATACCAAACAAAGAAACCCCAATAGAGCTACACCCAGCACTAAAACCATAACATGTAGAAGCTGAACTGCAGGATATTTGAAATAATACACTCACTAGATTCCCATAATCTCCAGCATTTAAAATCAAATCATGGTTTTGTTGTTGTTTTGAAGATCAGTTACATTACCTTGCTGGACTTTGGCTTGCCCGCTCTGGAAGAAATGAAAGGCATCAGAGGCTTTAGGGTTGACGTGCTTTACGACCGGGAAGATGTTCAGAATGTCTTCCTCTGTGAAAGCCGGCTTGTGGCGGCTGTCGAAATTGTACTCCTTAATCAAGATCTGCAGAGACGGCACAAAGCAATGCTTATTGCAGACCTGAGAGTCCATCTACTACAGAGACATTCACTAAAATGGACAGCTCGATAAAAGCATTACCTGGATGCCAGTTTTGATGGAGATTTCCCTCAGGAGGGTGATTTTTTGCAGGCCATATTTCTCTACTGCCGGGTCCACACTCTCGCTGCCAAAAGTAGAAGCACAGAGCACAAAGTTGCAGACTTTTTCACCTGCTTTTTGTTTTTCTTTTTAATTCTGCTTGGGTTTATGACATTTAAGTGCAATCTGGATAATGTGAGGGGTTTGTTTTTTGAAGTGTCAACAGTAGCATGCATTTAATGATGACTATGAAACACTTTAAGCCTTTTTTTCTGCCACACTAATATATGCTATAGAAATGAACAAGATGCCCAATCTTGGCCCTCTGAATCAAAATCAAATTCAAACGTAAGGTACACAAAGACTCTTACTACTACTACATAGAAATAGTCAGATGTAAAATTTCCTCACCACTGTAGAGCGAAGTGGTAATAAGCGCGAGCCTCTGTGCCGATGTTCTTCCAAAGTTCGCTGGGGGTCAGGCTGGCCCACGCCGTGTTGTCTCCTCCTCCAGGCACTCTGTTCCGTCTCTTCTTGTTTTTCTTCCGCGAGACCAGCTCGTCTGCAGGCAGGTGGGCCACGGCGTCTGGGAAGGAGCTCAGGAAGCAGTTCAGGAAGTGGCTCACTGCAGCGGACAGGGCGGAAAGCTCGACACCCTACAATTCGCACGCACACAAATAGAAACATTTCAATATAACAAAGTGAATAAAAAAAAAAATTAAAAAAAAATGTCATAGCTCATGAAAACAGAGCTCACCTGGAGGTAGGTCTTAAAGATATGTTTGGTGCATCTTGTGATCAGTTCAGTTATTCCTATTCTCTGTAATGAGGAAAAATAGGTTAAGATTAGGTGCAGCACCAAGAAGCAAAAGAGATGATATGAGAAGTAAGAGCCTTTTTACATACATAGAAATGATCAAGCTGTGGTTTTGCAGGCATCTTGTCCACAAACTCCAGCACACTGCCGAGGTAGCGCATGTTGATGCCACGCTGATGGAGGGCCTCGGTCAACGTGGCTCCATCCATTGGCAGGGCAGTGTGGTCTAAACAGTCTTTTATCTACAGGAGTAGAAAAAAAGTGGTCACCAAGTTAAAATACACAAATTTCCATTCATCAACAGTAACTGCTTTACTGGTAAAGGTCATGGCGGAAACAAAGTACATTCAGGAAACACTGGACATAAGGGGCAATTTAGAGCACGCAATCCACATACTAATGTGTTTTTGGCAGGAGTACTTAAAGGAAACATTGGAAGCTGGAGCGGTGAAGCTGTGATCTCCATAATTCACTATAATTCCATGCAAACATCACTCACCAAAGATGGGATCTGACAAGACACCAGGAAGGCTGCTGCATCTTTGAGAAGCTGCTTCTGCTTCTGGAGGTCTTCAGCACTCTCTTCTGGGAAACGCACCCCTACAACACAAGGAGAGAGAGGAGTCACAGCTGCTCGAATCAATATGAAAAACAAACAAACCTGGGATTCAGAAAATGCTCTTATTTTCCATACCTGGAGAGAAGATGTCTGGGTTGAAGCGAATGTCGAAGGAGGTGTTGCTGATGGAGCCCACCGCTTTGCAGGCGTTGAGGACGACCTCTCGGCTTTTGGGGTCTGTTACAGGCCCACAGAAGGAACACAAAGTTGTCAATCATTCACTAGAACTATAAACACACTGCAATGCTATAATTATTTACAAACCCACACAAGTGCACATTAATAGCCAACGGATCGAATTATGTATTAAACGGATGATTAGCACACACTAGGCAGACTGTTCAGCAGGAGTAAAAACTCTGAGGCTCCACCATCACCATCAGTTATTCACACCATTAGTTAGTTCGTCATCCATTTGATTTCATTATTAATTAAACCATGTAGCAAAGTCAGTGAGAGTGTGCGATCAGAAATTAAAGGAGGATGATTAAGACAGAGACATTATCATCATGTCAATTCTCGGGATTTTTTCCATAAATGAGCCTTGAACAGGAACAGGAGCACACGCACTAACTGAGAGATGCTGATTTAATACCAGAAGGGGTCAGCAAAGCTCCTAATGCACTAAAAAAGAAATTGGAAATGCATCCGAGTGCAAGGACACACAAAGGTGGCCGCTAAAAGTAAGCAAGCGTAGCACAAAGAAAGATCCGCTGCATCTCTGTTAGCCGTGTGCTCCCGTTTCTCGCAGCTCATGTTCAGCTGTTAGCAGGACATACCAATCCCAGATCCATCTTCTGCTGCTAATGATTCAGTCAGCTCTTTAGCCTGAGCTAATCCTGGTATAGTTTCAAGGGCCTCCTTACCCTCCAGAGGACTGTCGCTGCCTCCATTGTGGCTCTCTGGACCTGTGGGTTCATCAACACCCAATGACACGGTACCATTAGTGGTTACTGTAGCTGTGGCCTGCTGGTGCTCGGCTGCCGCAGGCATCTGCGTAGATTCGGAGGAAGTCGGAGAGTCAGAGGCTGGTGCTGCAGTTTCGGTGGCGTTCTCAGAGGCCCCTGGAGCCGATGCTGGTTTACTCTCAGCTTCGGCTGCTGTGTTCTCAGGCAAGGCTGCGGGCTTGCCGTCTTTATTCGCTTTGTGCTGCATCAGCTGGAGTGCTGCCATCTTCATGAAAAGGAGATACCTTTGGCCCAAAGAAAGTTAACACAGTTAAAGCTGATGGGTCACAGTGCTGTTTGTACTTTGTAAAGCAGTAATCATTACAAAGCACAGCAATCTTCTCAAATTGCACTTCTCCCTAAGCCAGCGATAGCTGGTTTAAATGGGCTAGCAAGGGGAACTCTTTTTTTTATATATATATATATATATATATATATATAAATATTTCGAGTAACTATACCAATGGACATGCCTTAATTTGCATAATTTTACGTGGCAGTTTATTTATTAGTAAGAAACTAAGTTGAACTCAGAGGTTATGAAATGCTTACAGTCATGTAACATAATATGCAAACATGTAACATGTAAACAGAAAACATGTACCTGTTAAACCAGTATGATGTGCATATTATAATACTCAACCCAGTTTACCTGCATTATTATCCATCAATATCATTGCAACTGATGTCAGACATTCCTTCAGAAAGCAGAGCTGGTGAGAGCATACCTGTGCTCTACGAAGGCCTCAATGAGTTCCTGGCGCAAACAGGCCAGGCGGTGGCGATGCTGTCGAGGGAAACCCTGCTTCTGGCTCTCGGGGTTTAGCTCCTCCCCATCTACGGGCAGGAAGTTTAGGTCAGGAGGAAAAGTGCGTAGCAAGTCCAGGATGTAGTGACGCCCATCATTGCCGATGATCCCCTTGCACTCGACAGACGAGCAGAGCTCAACGGCCGTGTCCTTCTCATTGAGAACAGCATGACTCTGAACCTTCAGAGGCCGGCTCGTCTTCTCAAGCAGCTCCAGGTACTTGGGGTGGGACACCACAGTCTTTCCAAAATCAATGGAGCCATAGATGACGCTCTGCTCTTGTTCGCGCTCCAGGATGCCGGGGATGATGGACTGGGCGGTGACACGGTAGCCCCTGCAGTTAAGCAAGCACCAGTTATTAGCAATATTATATTTCAAGATTGCTTTTCAGGTAAAATGCTACAGTAAGACCGATAAAAGTAAACATAGTGCAAACCATTATAACAGATGTAGTCATTATTACCAAATATTGGTGCATGTCTACCTGTAGTCTACAACCACGGTGCCTAGCGTGTACAGCCCCTCCACATCGACTGCACCATATGCTCTCACTCCATTCAGATCGTTGGTGGGGGCGGTGTGTGCTGCGGCGTCTCCTCCCAGCTCTTTGTAGTGATCACGGACATCAAAGCCCAAGCTGAAGAAGATGTTGTTCCAGATGAACATCTGCATACGCGTCTCCTCACCAGGATTGATGGCCATCACGTTTCCGTCAATTACAGCCATGGCACCTCGCGTAGCTGCTGCAGCGAAGTCACTATGAACCTGAAAGAAGTTTGGGTTTAAGTCCTAAAAAGACACTACTCTCAATCCATAAAACTCATCTCTCTCATTCCTTGTACACTTACCTTGAAAATGGCTCTCTCTCTCAGCAAACGCTCCGGCAGGTTCTTACGCAAGAGCTCTCTTGTTGTCTGCAGCTCTTCATTCCAGTCTCTGGTCTAGAGAGGCAGAGGAGACTAATGAACAAGACCACTCTCTAAAGGGACGGCCATCCAATAATGAGGCAAATGAACAAAAACATCACTTCAATCCTACCTGGCCAGGTATGTGTTCCTCATATCCCAAACGGGAGGTGTAGGCATCCTCTGCCCTCACACAGTCCATGGCATGATCAGTCTGAGGAGCAGTCCAGTTGTACACCTGGAACGGTGTGGCTATTCTCTCAAATGGATGTCTTTGGACTCTGCAGCACAATCATTTCAAGATCTCATTTGTTTACATCAAGGAAGGTGGACGCCGATTGCGCCGAGGCGAAAAGGGTGTTAAATCAAGAAATAGTTTAGAAATTAACAAAATACAATTTATATAGAATATATGGTTGGAAATAGATACGCTTCCACTGAAGGAACTTTTTAAAAACCCTGCGTTTTTTTTACTGAAGGAACTTTTTCAAGAACCCTGGGATTTTTCAAAGATCTTCAAGTGTGTTTCCACTGGATGATACAGTAACGAGCCAAGTTCACGGCCTGGGCCAGACGTTTGCACTCCAAAGTAGGTGCTTCTCTATATACCAGGAACTACAGGGTACTGATCATATACCAAGCAGTACTAATTAGTCAAAGGCCAAATTAGCTTCAATAACTAATGACTGACCCTCTAATATAAAACTGTATTTACACACACATATATGCTGCTAGTGGCTTGTTGCAAAAAAAGGCATGCGAGAAACTGTTTTCCTGTGCAGCAGAAAAAAAAAAAAAAAAAAAAAAAAAGGAACTTGTTCAAGTTAGTTCAGGGTAATTTGGGAAATCTTACATTACTTACTAATTCTTGAATCTAGGTAGAAACATGTTTAATTTAATTAATCACCTTTTCTTCTGCAGGGCGGTGAAGTTCTTCTTAAAGGCCGGGCTGATCTGACTCAGCAGTTCCACCAGAGAGTGGCTCAGAAAGCTGGGGTTGGCAGGCTTAGGGTTAAAATTGTAGGTGGTGGACCTGAACAAGCAACATTACAATTATACGCCATACCAAACAGCCATAGGTGGTATAAATGTAGAACAAAATATTGGATAAACGATACAGAAAAGGAAAAAGACACACATAGAAGAATTATGGTAATTAAAAAATGGGGTCTGGTTCAAACTCACTGGTTGAGGTAGAATCCGCGTGTGGAGGCAGTGATGCTGACGTGCCGCTCTTCTACGGTCACGATATACAGGTACATGAGGTCTCCGTGCATCTTCCTGTTGCCAGGCGGAGGGTTCCAGCCACTCATTGTGAGGACCTTGAGGCACTGAAGTGGCTGTAGACGGAATATGTTACAAGCAAAAGATGAATGTTCATGTCAGACAATAACAGGTGGTGTGCATTGGGTTTGCCAATATGTCACTATGACCTCAATAGTGAAATATATTTCATCACAGTACACTATTGTGTGAGAGTATTGTGGTTATTATTGTTTGTAAATAATACTTTTGCCTCCTGACCCTACATTCACTCCAGCAAGTCACAAGTCATTCATGAGTCACAAGTCAATCTCTACGCTGTAGCATTAAAAATGCCCTTCACTGGAATTAAGAGGCCCAAACACAAGAGGCCCCAGGGCACAAAGTGAGATCTAGAAAGACAAGGTTGGAGTGGAAGAACTGGATTGTCCTGCACAGAGCCCTGAATGAGCACAAATCTCCAGAGCCATGTGCCAAAATCTAATGACAAGCCTTCCCAGAAGACCGGAGGTTATAAGAACAGTAAAGCGGCAACTAAGTCTGGATTGAGGTGGCACATATGGGTCTGATGGTCAGGTCAAACTTTAGGTTATGTAATGTACGTAGCTTCTAAAGCTAATTAAACACAAATGAAATAATGCTGTAATCGGTGTGAAAATTGCATGTTTATTTTACATGTCAACTGTCTTCGCTAGCAGATTGACAAAGCAATCTAGCTATATTAGCTATGTACGCTCACCAGATTCTCCAACGACCTCTGCTGCTTCCTTCCAACCTCCTTTCTTTTATTTCTTTGTAATGCCCGTACAAATTTAATGAGAAGTTGGACATGACAGGATGAAATGAAACGCTGCTTTTCTTCCATTTTTCTGCCTCAGACTATAAATAGGAACCAACTGCAGGTAGGGATTAAAGAGGGGAACTGAAGAAAAGTTGGACCACATGTCTATAGAAATTATCCGAGGCAGTCGTTCGGATTTGGCCTTTATGACGTCAAACATAATATTGTACAGAATGGACATCGTTTGTTGCTCCGCGTTCTGCACGTTCATGGAAACTAAACGGTCAGATTGTGGCTTGCTGCTGAAAGCAGGGTGAGGTGACGCTCACCTTCCAGTCTTTGTTCTGTGGCTGGAGGGGGACTAGGGGGCGCTCTTTGCTGCCAGGCAGAATGTGTTCAGGAGGAGTGCAGTCAATCTGTTCAAGCTCACTGCCCTTCTTCTTACGCTTGCCACTATCTGTAGGAGTGAGAATGTCATGGGCATCAAATCAAAGCCGCAGCTGTTTTTGTTGGTAAGTGAATGAACTGTTACACAAACCTCCAAGATCTCCATCTGTGAAAACACTGAGGAAGGACAGAGAGTTGCAGTCTACTCCATTGTACGCGTCAGAGGGATCCAGACTCTTTAACAGGTCTCTTATATGACGAACATGAATGCGAGCCTCGCGCACTGTGTAGGGCTCTGAAGAGTGAATGTAAAGGAAATATACATCATAAAAATCCTAAAAAAAAAAAAAAAAAAAAAAAAAACAACCAATTGAGTAAAAACAGCTCTGCTCTATAACGCATACCTTCCACCACTTTGAGCAGGGATCCCTCTTGAAGGCCCTCGATGGACTTCAGCTCGGCAAAGTTGTCCAGCACGTTGCCGTCGAGCTGCAGAGAGAAACAAGTGCGATGGCAGGTGTCTTCACGGTCCATGAGCACTTGGTGGATCTCCTGTACCATTTCCTGTGGAGACACCTGAAAAGGAAAAAGAGAGCACTTCTAAATAAAGAAACGCCTCATCTCGTCTCTCTGTATTCAAAAATGCAGGACCAGAGCTGACGTACCTGCAGGTCAAAGGGCTCGATGCCTGGCGCCTGAATCTTCACAGTGAAGCCAGTGTCCTGAATCACAATCACTTCCTGCTCATTGGCGTCGTCACCGGCGTCAGGATCGGTCTCCTCGGTCTGATCATGTCCTCCGTCACCGTTCATTACTGCTGTAGCTGCACTGTGTGCTGTGGAGAGAAGTGGGGTTCAGATTATGGCAGAAATTAAACATCACAGTCGGGTCAATGATATAGAATGATCATATTTTGATGGAAAACATAGGAAGTACATTGCTGAGAAAAAACTGGTCTTGACGCAATTTAGTGCCACAGAAAACAGAAATGCCCATGTATTCACTTCATGTTGAATTACGGTTAAATGCTGATGTTATAGTCCAGATACAATTGCACGCGATAATTACGTGAAACCAGCCAACAATACGGGAGACATCACTAACTTTATGTTTAAGAAAGTAGGCTGGAGATCAGCGCGGCAGGTTTTGTCCGTCAAAAGCTGGATCATTATGAGACGGGACTAGCTAATTCCCCCTGTTGGGTTGTTAT
Organism: Notoglanidium macrostoma; assembly: GCA_030068235.1. Classification (NCBI taxonomy): domain Eukaryota; kingdom Metazoa; phylum Chordata; class Actinopteri; order Siluriformes; family Auchenoglanididae; genus Notoglanidium; species Notoglanidium macrostoma. The sequence continues at coordinate 12,549,867 of JAQQZR010000003.1, read as the reverse complement.
CTACATCTTTTTCCCCCACCTCCATGTGAGGCAAGTGTGGATAGGGTTGAGCAGGTAAAGTTAAGGGCCCTGCCCAAGCGCCCGAAAGTGGCAGCCCCAGTAGTGGCCGTGGTGCTTAACCGTTGTTCCACCACCACCCAATTAAACTACCTGACATGCAGAACATTGCAGTTGGGTTAAAAGAACAAGCCAATATTACATTACCTCACACACCAAGGTGAGAGCTTGTGAGGAATTTCAAGTGCTCGGAATTAACATGACGTGACAGCCCACTAGTAACCGTGCAAGCTCTACTTCCTGCTCGAAACCTGTCAGTTACAAAACACTAAAAATCACAAGTCAGTTGCAGAGTCTCACACATTGTCAGTCACACATTGTGTCCACAGATCAGCCCCTACAGCACTCAACAAGGCTGTTCAAAGAGATTTCTTTAAAAACAGCAGCAGCTGCTCATCTTGAGAATGTTAAGAAATCCAGCCAAACTCCACAGCTGACTACATCCATGCCAGTACTGCAATATCTCGCTCCTTTCCCAACACTGTCAATCTGTTCAAATCCATCTCACCCAGAACCTGCACGTTCATGGTACAAAGACTAGACTGCTGCTTCGAAGTTGGATTATAAATTAGACTTGCTCAGACTCACTACACCACAGCTGCTGTTGCTCGAACACAGCCAGGGCCAGAGAAGGCCCACTGTTTTACTTTCAGACAAATGCAACTTGTCCTTCACCGCCTTCAAGGTAACCGGTCAAGAGGTCAGGGATCGAGCAACAAACATTAGGCATCTCCTTACACATAAATCAAACAAATCTAATGAGCACTGGATAAAGATAAGGTCGCACACGTACACACAGGACAATCATCTAAACGTCCAAAATTTGGTTTTTATACAGATCAATGCGTCACTTTAGAGCTTAAACGTAAACAAGCAGTTTGTTTTCCAATAAAATATTGACAATCCTTCCTGTTTCCTCGCAACTGACCCACCCCTACCTCTCCCCACTTTTAAACTCGACACAACTCATTAGCTGCCAACTAAGCAGCTCCGCGTCCGACGGGGCGGCGCTAATTTCAGAGCCGAGAAAATGTAAACAGAAGCCTGAAATGAAAAAACTGTCGGCATCGATTTCAACATCACAAACGTCAAGAGCGTCACACCATACAGCATAAATAGTATAATAGCATAAATTTTAAAATTCTTCCTGGAAGACCAAATACGAAATAATACACGTTTTAATGTTTATATTCCCTTTCAAACCAAAGCTAGGATCACTAAACTGCTTTGAGGTTTTTAAAAGATCCTCCAGCGTTATTAGTCGCCAGTCCTACAAATTGCAAAAGAGGTGTATTTGACTTTAAAAATAGAGCAAAGTGTGCAAGTGGTAAGTTCACCTCCACATTGCACAACTCCAAAGTGTTCCTGTGCCCTTCCATCCCCTCCCAGTGGTCCGACTGAAGTCCATCTGCCCTGCACCTCTTCGCTCCTGGCCAATAACTCTTAGTTTCGCACGAGTACAACAATACAAGCAGGATGAACAGACAATAAGAGTTTTTTGGCAATGTTCTAGTCTCCCCATTTCCTTGAAACTAAGAACATCCAAAACTCAAAACACTCTTTCACCCCATCTGCAGACATGCTCCTATTCATTTGTGTACACACAACATCTCTTTTATACAAAATATTGAAATTCTCTTCACATCAGGCTCGCTGTCTTAGGCAAGAATCACTGCTGAGGAGAATCTTAAGTAGACTATTGAGTGTTATCATTAAAAAAAGCAGGTCAGTCATTGTTGGTCAATCATTCAAAGAGTGACCACGATGCAGGTTTTCTACAAGCAGTGCACAATTTTAAACAGCCTTCCTGAATGCCTTATTCACTTCACTACACACACTTTATTCTGGCAGATCAAAAAGAAAGAGTGAGAGAACTTCGACAGTGTAACTCAACGTGGCAGCCAGAAAGTAACATTTCTCATTTTTAATGCAACTCTGCTCCGAATGTTAAGTTTACTCTTTATACTCATGGCCAAGTCTAGAGTTTTTAAAGAGTTTCGGAACAAAACATTAACCCCATCAGAGCCCTACGGCCATAAGGAAAAGGAAAAATTGTCCAGGTAATGCTCTGGACAAGGACCTCATGAACACGCATCAATCCACAGGAGTAGTAATGTTGACTCATCTGTCAATATTCTGGCTATCATCTACCAACAGCATAAAACCTGACAGCCAGGTCGGAAAATAACAGTATTTTGTCTGCAAGTGGACCAGCCAGATGTACCAAGGATAAAAGAGTGCTTAAGAAGCCATGGCATTCCCAAGAGCTGTGTTTACCCTGGAGTCAGATAGACCCCCTGCTGACTGGCCTAATCTCCTGTCAAAAGAGCCAACACACACATGGGCGCGCGCACACACACACAAAATGCCTACTGACTGTCTAACAAGCAAATGCACAGGTGTAGATTTAGCCAACCATCCTGCAAATCTCTGGCACTGGTAGGTTAGAATCTGAGCGGCAGTGAAAGCTGCTGCAATACATTCAAGGAGACTTTATCTGCAACCATTACATTAGCTAGACTGATGTAATCACCTGATCAAGTACTGTCAAAAGAGCCCGAAACAGCCAGCTCACATCTGCCTGATCAACTCCACTCAAACGATAACGACAACAGAGCTATTCCAAGGTCCTTGGGAAGTGACACTGCATGCGTTTGCTAGCCAACTCAACGCGCGCTAAGTTGTATAACTTGGCCGGCTGTTGAACTAAAATAAAGGCGGAATCAAAGGATGAAGATTTGCGATGTGCACGTTTCAGAAATGTGTTGGCATTAATTTTGGTAAAGTAATATGTAAAAGAAAATCTACCACTTACCGATAGGATCGCTCTATACTAAACAAGTAGCAATAACCTTCTATCGGCATACAAGCACCACGACTTTCCATGTGCACTAACTTCCGCTTCCCGGTCAGAATACACAGTGCTAAATCTACAGGGGGAGGAGACGAAGGGGGGGGAAGTCTGAATAGTAAACCGACGAGTGTGACCTAGTAACTACACTGAAGTTATGTCACTAATACACTTTTCGTTAAGAAAGTATTTTCAAAACAGTTAGAGCGCAGTGAATAGTCAGTTCAAAGCAAAGCATCGGTACACACACCCCTATTTATGTGGCTTGACTTGGTTCGTTCCAATGAAGGTGACCTTCAGTTCATTCGCCGCTGCACGCTGGTAAAGAAACATGTGCGGCGAGGCTTTACACCTCCACGCTGAAATAGTACTAGCTCCTGCTGTTTTTAGCGTCCAGAAATTACATTCTACACAGCTAACATAGGAGATGTGAGTATATTTACATAAAGGAAGCTCTCCGAAGACTTTAAGCTTAACTAAGAGAAGACTAACTACCAATGATGCTATTATGCTAACGAATGACTTGAAGAGCTGCTAGCTTCCTGAAGCCGCAGTAATCAATGATAAGTGATCTGTCACAAACCAGCGAGTGATCACACTTCACCTCACACAGACACGCACAAACATCTTTCCACTGACAAGGAACGTCTGTCATTCTACCATGATGATGAGACTGACATTTATTTTCATAACCAAACGATCTGCAGAACCCTGAGACAATAATAACACACGCACTGATTATTGTTTGAAGGCTCCTTCTAAGTTACACGTCCTTTTGGTCACTGGGTCACTGAGTTAGTCAACTAGCCTTGCCTTGCTAAGGTGACTGAAGGGAGCACATATGTAACTTGTGCTTTGTGTGTACACACCACTATGTCTCAGGAGCCTGAGAACATGATTTCCAGATCACAAGGGTTTCTTCAACCTGATTCCTTAGTTACCTGTCTAACTGGGATCGTACTAGGGATGAATCTAGCCAGCTTCCCTTTCCCCCTCACCAGGATAAACAGGCTCTGAGGTTCACGTACCGCATGGACAGCACTCCTTCAGGTTTTTCTTGTCGGTCTCTTTGCTACTCAGTGTCTCTCCTTCCTGAGCGAGCTCCACCGGGGCGCAGTTCGGCACTGATGCTGCTGGCATCTCATCCGTTTTGCTCACCATCATGTAATTTCCGCAAATCACCAGCTTTCAGACTGAGCAGCAAGAAATCCGTTGCTTTGGGACGTCAAATGTGTAAATGTGTAGAGTTGAACACGGCGTCGTCCGGTCAGCAAGGTGAGCTAGCTACATGCAGACACATCAACAGCACAAAAACAAGTTCACATCAGAAGGAAGAAGGACAGCTCTTCGGACGCAAGCCGACCCACGTGCTTTCTCCTCCTCTTGACCTCTCTGCCTTTGTGTTTGTTCCGCCCACTGACAGCGCAGCTACGGCAAGTGTAGCGGGACATTTCAAGAATCAGTGCGTTGCGACCAAAAAACCCGTTCCGCTTTCGCTAAAAAAAAAAAAAAAAAATGTAGACTCCACAAGCCAGGAGGAAAGCTGACAAAAGTATTTTTTGTACATACTTAATAAGTACATACTTAAAGGAATTAAAGGTCCACTGTTTAGAATCATGTAGGAAGTGAAATGAAGACAAGGAAGAAATAAGAGGAATCAGTGTTAGCATGGAAAAAGCAAGGGACTGTGAATATAAGTATTTGGAAGTAGGTTACTGGCACCTGACGGCCACCGTATACATTCTAATACGTGCTTGGAAAGGGAGGGGTAAGGGAGGGGCATTCAGTTGGTTAAATCCTACCTAGTGGACCTTTAATGTTGAGAAAATATACTAC
>JAQQZR010000003.1:12520648-12538692 GCA_030068235.1 Notoglanidium macrostoma | reverse complement strand
CACACACGCTCGCATTCACACCTATGGACAATTTAGAGTAGCCAGTTGACCTAATCTGCATGTCTTTGGACAGTGGGAGGAAACGGAGCACCCGGAAAAAACCTAAGCATTCAAACTCCACACAGAAAGGCACCCTGGGTGACCCGGGGATCGAGCCCAGGACCTTCTTGCTGTGAGGCGACAGTGCTAACCACTGCACCACCGTGCCACCCCATACAAAATTAGGACTCTAAAATGAGATGGATAGAAATTGGAACACATTTTGCTTAATGTTCTCTTTGTTTTTTTGAACAGAGTAGTAGATGCTATGAGGAAAAATATTTTACTGACATTAGGAAATGGATAAAATACTGGATGTAATCAAATTATATTTCCCCTCTTTTAACTTCTCTCATGTGGCTTCTGTAGCTCTGAGGCCCCTGCAGGTATTCCCTGATGTTGATGCCTTTCCTTTCCCAATTACGTCCAGTCCATCAGCCGCCCAGCAGGTCAGACTCAGATGAGCTCATGCAGCGCATATAGAAAATGCAGTGTTATCTGATCCTGATTACTATCCTTTAGACTCCCTCCGTTCTCCCTTCTAAAGCCTTGACAGATCCAGCTTGGCAAATTTGGTGTCATCTTAGATGAAATTAGGATTTCAAATTATTTGTGTTGCAAGTAGCAAAATGTTGAGGCACGTGTGATAAGATTCTTAAGAATTACTTTGATTAAAAATGCTGTTTACTCAGCTTCGTGTTGAACCACTTCAATTTTTCAGTAATTGTCACTACACCCCTGCTGCTCTCATCCTCCCCGTCTCCCTGACTAATACAATCTCAGCGGAAAAAAAAACCAAGTTGTAATTGGATATTCCCACTGGGGCTGCACTGAAGAGGAGAGAAGGGAGGGATCAGTTTATCAGACTGTGGGGGAGAGATCAGGAGAGAGGTGGCCTGATGATGAGAAAGGAGGATTCTGAAATTCTGGCTTCAGTCAGTCAAAACTGTATGAAGCTGTTTATGATGCTACTTGTAATTGAAAACCTGTAACATGAATGCCTAATGGTGTTAAATTGTGTTATTTATCCAATATTGCTTTATTAGGCCTAGCTTTATTACATAGCTTAAATTAAAGTTGAATTCAGCTACATCATTAAGTTAGATAAGCTAACTTGGGGTACTTTACTGTCCTATGAGAAAACCTTAAAGGCACCTATGACCGACTTTATAAATTACTTCAAATAAATGTTATTTGGAGAAAATGTTCATTTTGTTACTTTAGCTATTTTGTAGACACCTGACCATCATAACCATATGTCCTTGTTAAACATCCTGTTCCAGATTTAGGACATTTAGGAGGTTTGGAGTGTGACTGTGGGGATTTGCCTATTCAACCACAAGAGCATTAGTGAGGTTGGTCACCTGACGTCTGGTGAAAAAAAGTCTGGGATGAAGTCGGGGTTCCTGTTCATTCTAAAGGTGTTCATGGAGCTTGCTTTGCACACAGGGGCACTGTCATGCGGGAACAGGTTTGGGCCTCTTAGTTCCAGTGAAATGAAATCGCAATGATACAGTTAATAAAGACATTCTATACAATTGTTTGCTTCCAACTTTGCAGCAACAGTTTGGAAAAGAACCACATACGGGTATGATGGTCAGATGTCCAAAAACGTTTTGCCGTATCGTGTATTTTCAATTCTGCTCAGATTACTAAAGGGGAGTAAGAAATGTAGGCTACTTTACTATTTTTTTTTTTCATTAAGGACCCTGTAAATCAGTAAAACTGTAGTTATTCTGAGTTTGCCACGCCACAGGAAACACTGTCGTTAAACACCCAGCTAAATTTGAATTACTAAAAAAAAAAAAAATCACAAAGTATATATATTTAGGTTTCAAAATCATCAAAAAATAAGCAATATTCTCTTCTCTGAGATGCTGAGGGCGTGTCCGCTGAAAGCACGGCCAATCACAGGGTACTGTCTCTTACCATTATGACCATAAACAAATGATCCATAAAAATGGATGCTAGCAGCTTCATTGGAGTTGTACAGCTGTACATGTTCGAGCCATCAGAACCTGAATCCAGTTCAGAGCCAGAGGACACGGACCTACCTGAGAATCAACCTTGTTCCTCTTTATCACAAATAAAACTTTAATTTAAAAAAAGCAATCACAAATGTCCACAAAATGTTTTTTTTTTAAATCCAACCTTATTTTTCTCTCTAATTCTAACCTACCAGCAGCTTATACCTATTATTCAACAGCTACTAACTAGAGAGGGTTAGTAGCTACCTTCTTCTGCATACATGGCTTCACAGACATTCATGATTAACTAGTGTCCCTGTGACTAACAGGAGAGAGAGGATATGCCATCCCTCCCACCCAAAGAGCAAGACCAATTTTGCTCTCATGGCTCCCGGCCTTGGACGGCATCATCAGGATTGAACATGCAATCTCGTGACAATAGGGCAAGCGCTTTTCTGTTCCGCCACTTGGGAGTCCTTTTCTCTTTTTTTATTTTTTACAGGCTGGCTGGTGCACTGGGACTGACGCACAGGGTGACGGGATATGTAGCACAGCAAATGACAGATGTACGAATCAATAATCAGAGGAAGAAATTTTAAAAGTATGCATTGTATGCAAGCATTTAATTTAGGCATGATGTATTGCTGAATATAGATTGAGTAGCTGTATTTGTTTCTGACACACCCGCTACTACAGCACACTATAGAAAAATTCACATTTCACACGTTTTACAATTTGTCAGGCTTTTGAATTTGTATTTTCAAACAGAAATACTTTGCTATAGAGGACCGTCATGTTATTTTAGCTTTTCCTGATTGGGGGTTTAAAAAACACAACCAGAAATAATAAAAAGTCTAGTTTTATTTGACCGTGAACTCATACTTCCATACTGGATATCAGACAGCAGGGATGAGGGCTATCAAGGTTAAAGCAATCTGGGGCTGTTCTGTGCGTCTTTGTATGCGTGTGAATGTTTGAGCACTCACCTCCTTCATTTCTGCCAGGAGGCTTTAAATTCAGCTCATGGGTCAGTTCTGTAACATAAGCGACAGGCAATGATTAGTGACAAGAAATTCACCTGCTGGCTGAAACAGGTGCTGTTTTGTGTAACTGAATGATCTTCCCCATTGCTGACATCATTCATACTTTGGAGATATAGAAGCCCAATTTGATCAGGGCATTTCATGATAGTATATTTCTCATTCAGCAAACAGAGGGAGAACAAAGCCATGAACATGCAGACGCGTTTCCCCTTTTTTTCCTCCTCGAGCTGTTTCAGCACATCCACAGACAGGATCAGGTGGACCTCGTACTGTATTACACAAAGCCCATGCTGCCAGGAAGCTATTGACCTGCACTGCTCTCGGCAGAGTCTACACCATCCCACAGAGAGGTGGAGAGGAGGAGAAACAGAGCTGCATCCCTTCCTCAAGCAGGAAGATGAGTGGTATAGTCCGGCTATTGCATGCACTTGCACTAATGTGCATTCTTTGGGTGTGGCAGCATACATTGTGCTTACATGAGTACCTCTGTTACACTACTTTCACATATCCTTTATGAATGAGAAAAGCTTCATTTGTGTGAGGTATTAACTGTAAGAGATATGATGAGGATCTCACAATACCCTCCTTTATTAAGTTGAACGGTGATTACCTTTATAAAGTGTTTGTATTATAAGGACCCACAATTGGCATCAGATTGTATGTGCCATATTTCCGAAATTATTTTATACCATCACATCTGTAATGTTTCACATAAGTCAAATACACTATCTTACACCGAGTCACCTTGGCTCAGTAAAGGATCAGAATTGGATAATAGTCCGAGCTTTCGTATAGATATAGACTTGGAAAAATATGACTTGTCGATTTCTGTTGTACTTTACCATATCATACCGTGTCAGCCATTCCTGTCACTACATTCCAGCTCTGTACAGTCTGATTCATAATGAGACAGGTTAGCAAAAATATCTCCTTGGCCAAAGTGGCTGTATTTATGGATTGCTTTGCTACGGTACTGTTTCAGCACTTCTGACACTACCTTTGTGAAGTCAGCTGTCCTGCCGATAAAAGCCTGCGTTTCAGCACTTCCTGTAGTTGTCCCCTTTACTAGCCCTACGATGTTCACCTGCTCACACGATGTTGTATGTTCAGCGAATGTGCGCATGTACATATGTTGGTTAGACTCGCCTGTGCAGCGTTTCTGCAGGGACAGGATCTCCAGGTGTAAGCCGTGCAGCAGAGTCAGCTGCTCCTGCCGCAGGAAAATGATGCTTCTCTCCACACTCTCCACCTGTCTCGCCAGTGCGCTCCTGTCCATCACCACCTGTGGCCTCTTTACAAAGAAAAAAGTTAAAGTGTTCAGGAAAAACACTACACTATCTATCTTATCTACATAAACATGCAGGGGTGGCACAATGTAGCGTTTTCTGATTTGATCCTGAACATACTGGTGGATTTGTTAGTCTAAATTGCCTCCAAGTGTGAATGTGTGTGTGTGTGTGTGTATGGTGCCCTGAGATTGACTGATGTCCCATCCAGGGTGTATTCCCGGGTCTATTGCAATCCTTACCAGGATTTAGCAGATACTGAAATGAACGAACATGCAGACAAATGTTTAAATGTTCAGCTGCAGTGATTCTAATATAACTTATGAACAAGTTCAAGCCCAGATTTACCTGAATGTTCAGCATGGTACCTTCTAATAAGCTGTTTGTGGAAGTGATTTATTTATCTGAGATTAGAAGCAAGTCTTTTGTGATCTGACAGGAGGTTAAACCGGGTTCATCTGACAGCCATAAAATCCTGACCAACCTCTTAACCCATACAAAGCTCACTACAATACATTTATTTTAATACATTTTCACTGGAGATGCTCCAGCAGAGTTAAGCCCCACCCCCACTCCCACTCTCCATCTTTAACAGATGCATGCTTAATACTTGGTTACAAACATAGCAAACACTAAGTTAGACATTAAAATTATATTTATGAGCAATGCATTTCCAACATGTGTTTAGTAACAGAAATATGTTGCATGATAATTAGCAGTTTAAGGTGGCCTGGGTGACACCTACCGGGCTCTCCATTAGCACAGGCTGCACAAAGCTTTACAAACAGTGTAATCGATGCACGAAATGGAGGTCCAGGTTTATATGAAGTCCGAGGTGAAATTCGCTCTGTTCACACAATGCAGAAACGAGTATGGACGACATCTTCCGAGGAGGCAGGTCGATGTCCAGTGAAGCATTAACTGACGACCACCAAGGTTACACGGGGCAATGCGAACCAATATCAAAACATACGCGGTGCATCACACTAGCCCACGGTCCTGTAAGGGAAAACAACATCGACACAATTACAGTAGACGCATATTTCCTGCGCGTGGCCCCAACCTTCTCCTCTACACGACGGGCGCGTGCCGTCTTCGCCACACGCCAGCAGGGCGACGAGACGAGAGCGGCGCGCGCAGGATCAGCGCTCAATCTGATTGGACGAGGAGAGCGCGCAGCACGCGCACGCGGCCACAACAAACCCAAGCACATCTGTATGGAATCCAGCAGCGGCATGTGGCGTTTCAACATTCATGTATTGAAGCAAATCTGTCATAAATTTCAAAATTTGGTAAGATAGATTTGTTTCACATGGTAGCAAAGATGGGACCCAAAATGGGGTGGAGGAATTTAATGAAGTATAATGTAATTCTAAAATTTTAATTAAGTATAAGCATTTCATTTGTTTCTTTATGCCTGGTTCTTTCAATATGAACTACTGTAATGTTTACACAGACTACTGTCTCGTTTTTTAAAATCACATTTAAGTTCTTATTATTACAAATAACCTGGAAAAATATGTAGAACATGATTTAAAAAAAAAAAAAAAAAAAAAAGAAAAGGTTGGGATGGTGGTGCAGTGGTTAGTACTTCTGCCTCACAGCAAGAATGTTCTGGGTTCAAACCTTTCAGTGTGACGTTTGCATGTTCTCTCCCTGCCTGTGTGGGTTTCCTCTGGGCACTCCAGTTTCCTCCAACAGTCCAAAGGCAAGCAGATTTGGTTAACTGGCTACTCTAAACCATCCATAGGTGTGAATTCTTGAATATATCTGTATTAACCCTGCAACAGATTGGAGAGCTGCCAATTAGATATATTAGCAGGGCGCACCCTGCCTCTTGCCCATAGTCAGTTGGAATTGGCTCCAGCTTCCCTGTGACACTTAACAGATAACTGTACAGATAATGGATGAGTTTTTAAAATGTATGGCATAAGCCATGACCTCAGCACAAGTATTTTAATTGGCTGAGAAATCCCTTTCGGAAAACTGCCCACAAGTCAGATCGGAGTGCTTCTTTGTGTTTGGATGGGTCACTTATCTGTCATTTTATAGACCCTCCCCAATGAACCTTCACTCCAGTCCACCCACATCTCAGTCTGAATTCTGATCAGCATAGCCAGATAATTCTCCTGTGAGCAAAAAAATATAACAACAAGAAATGCAGTAATACCAGAACAAATACTGGTAATGCTTTCTCCTAACGGAGCAATTTATTACTGGAGAAGGGGATGAAGCTGGACAAAGAATAAGCAACATGTTCGACATGTTGGACAGATACGTAATCACAATCTGTATAAAGCTCGGAAAAGTTTGAATAGCCAGCTTCACGTCAAGTATGTAATTAATATTATCAATTACATTTTTTCATTACAAAGAAAGGAACAGCAACAACAGTGATAGCACTTGTGACTATCCTCATAAATTATGAGCAAAATTGGAAATGATGTGTGTCTATATTGTTATAAAGTGGTTTTCAAACAGCCGAATGGCCTAAGTACTGAATTTAGTTACCACCAATACTATTGTGTGTCAGTACAAAAAAATATTGAATCTTGAATTTTATTCAAAATAAACAGCCACATAAGAATTACTGTTACCTTTGTAGTTGTTCTATAGTAACTAATCCTCATAATTTGGTGATAAACTAAATATTTGCACTTCCCAAAACAGCCCATGCCCAAGACAGTAAATAATGTCACCTGGATACTGTAAACTTGCAGTTAGGGAACTGTTGCTGTAATCATGAAGACCATTACACTTACACTGAACACTCGTTTAACACACTTGGTGTTGTTTGACTTTATAGTATACAGATATGGAAGAGTAGTTCTTTATAATCACACTATCTGATTTCCACCTTAAGAGACTGAGCTACTTTTTGGTTTGGTTTCTTTCAAGATTTCTTCGTCACGTTTGAATTTTTGCTTAGCTCTGTTACCACTGGCTTTCTCATTAGAAAATTAAATGTTACTCTACATCTGGATTTCTGTAAAGTCATTGCTGAGATGTAACTTAAGGTGTTTAGATATTTTGGCAACTGTGTTTTTGTATTCAGATGCCTGAACCCTGAGGTCCAGGTCTGGTTAGTTTTATACTTTATTCTACCTAAAAAAAAAAAAAGTAATCAGAAACCTGATTTAAAATTATTTAGATTGTTTTCTCCAATAGCCTCATGAAACAGATTTCTGAAATGAGTGTTTTAAAAAGCAGGTACAAAAATGTATTGGTTTTATTGGTTTATCTTTACAAAAATAACATTGAATTTGGTTCCACATCAAGGAGGTTTTTAAAAGCTCCACTGCAGCTGATAGGAATGCAGAATTCCCCAAAAGTGATACATTTCATGGTGAACCCTAGTAAAAAATATCCCATGTACATGAATACTCTTAAGAAATCATGGTCAGTTATAGTGTTTACAATTAATGTTCCATAGAATTAATATATTAATATAATGAATGTTCTTTATATAAATATAATTATATAGTACTGTGCAAAAGACTAAATAAATAAAGATAAATAAATATATATACACACATACATATATAAGGATATATGTATATATATATATATATATGGGATTATGATTAGGATATGATTATTAATAGGATTATTTCAAATCCTAAATGTTTTACTTGCCGATTATATGAACTTCGTTAGCTTTTGCTGGTTTTTTTTGCATATTTCTTTATAGCATTTTTTGGAAACATTTTATTTTAATATTTATATATGCATTCTCACATTGCAGAATTTCATTACATCTGGCTATGACAATATATGAGACAAATTTTGGACACTTGGATTTTTACCTACTTTCACAATCCAATATGACCAAGTAAAATGATAAGGGTTACTTCTTTATTTTCACATAACCACAAAATACAAAATATACAAATTGCAATTTGTTGAATTACAAAACAATTTATACAAACAAAATAAAATTATGTGTTATATACAATTTAAACACAATCATATTAATTGTAAGACTTACAGGGAGGGACAGGACAACAGTGCCACATTCAGCCTGTCCTTTTCACTCTGGATCACGTACAGTAGTGCTGAATCATGATATGCTAATTAAAGTATTGCAGTTTTCTAATCATATTCACAAGTAAACCACTTTGATATCACCTATGGCTTTGGAAACTGTGATGATGCACTACTTCAAATTCCTTCAAAATGCAACCAGAGTCTATTTTCACTGCATAGGCCTAATATAGAACTGCACTTCACAGAATTCAATAAAAACATTACTACCTTACTAATTTCATGAAATGAGAGTGTGTTACCACTACCTGCTAAAAGAATCTGATCTCTCACAAGAGCACAATCTGAAAGCTCGAATCTCAAAGCATGGCTAAACCAGAATCTTAATCATCCTTTAATTAATTTAAAGAGTTCATTCATTTATAATAATTATTATTATAATTGTAAGTTCATTATTATTATTATTATTATTATTATTATTATTATTGAGATTTCATCCACCATTTCATCATTCATTTTGATTTTGAATGTTTTTTTGGGGGGTTTTTTGTAGAATTTTACATTTGAAGCTGATCTTAGCCAGGAGGTAAATTTCCAGGAATGCAGTTTTCAGTGTAATTAAAGCGTAGTTTTACTGTCATTTTAATTGAAACTGTTCATTTTGAAGTGTGCCACATACTGTTATTCTACATGGTTACTGATGTGCTTCACAGTTATGATGTGTAACTTCCTCCTAACCCTGACAAAGCGAGCATGAACTCTACTCACCACCTATAAACACCTGATTAGAGTTTTTCAAGCTATACCATCAAACACCACATCACAGAAAAGAACTGGACTGTTCACCATAGACCGCTGTAAAGGTCACAATGTTTTAGAAAGACACTATCCACTATTTTCTACCATGACCAACATTTTCAACAACAAATCCATTTAAGTATGACATTTGAAGGATATCTGAGTAAAAATAAATTTTCAAAAATATACAAAATGTTCATACAAAAACAAACATATAAGATGTCATTAAAAAGTGTTCACACATTGTGCAATATTGCTACAGTTTCCTCTAAATACAATGTGCACTTTCAGATACAGCTACCATGAGGTCATAGTGACAGTCAACAGTCTAGAAAAGTGTGAGATTTATCTGACATCATCCGACTTATTGCAACGGTGCTGTGTGGAAGAGAAGGAGAGATCAAAGTCCAGCATTGAGGTGTTGGTCCTGCATCAGCTGAGACTGATGAGCCGTCCTGCAGTCACAGTTAAACAGCCAAGCCTCATCTAAAGCAATTTTACAAACATTATTTAGCTGCATTTTTTTTTCTCTGCTCAGTATTATGTTGGCAAACAGGCAAAACTGTCACTCTGCTAGAACCACTAACAGGGTTACACACAGATGGAGTGAAGAGAAGACTGCTACATAAGTATAAGATATAAGAGGTAGGTGTTAAAAAGGCTGAACAAATCTTCGTGAGGTCTCTGCAAGGCATAATGGGATCATACAAGTATTGTTAGTTTATGTATGTATTGGTATAATTATACTTTTATGTTTAGTGTTGTTTAAAGTAAATGTATTTAATAGTGAATTTGCAGTGGTGCTTTTATTCATCTTCATGTAAAGCATAAGGGAAGAACATACTGCACTCCTGCCATCAGACACACACCTTTAAGTATTGGTTTGATCCATCACCTTACTAGATTTGATTAGTTTTTTTTTATCATAAACTGGTTACAAACTGCTTTCTCCTAGCTAATTATACTTCTAAAGGCATAGAAGTTTAAAGAGGAATTTCATCAAAAGGCTTCTATAAAACAGAACGACCTGTCATCAGATGCCAGCATCTGCAAGGAGTGGAACATGAAGCTCTGGGTGAAGTTAGTGTAGTTCAGACATAGACAAGAGTGCCTTGCTGCTCCTTTTACATGTCCTTGTCTTTCTTGCCTTCTTTCTCACGGCTGGAATTGAGGAAGTCAGTACGGAGCAACCGGTAGAACAGAACAATGTTCATGAGGGTCATGATGGCCATACCCACACTGCCCACCGTGTAGCTGAAAAGGGGAACAAGGTCGCGGTTCAGCACCAACCAGCGCGTCATCCATGCCAGCGTGTTGATGCGGAACACCACGTACGTGCCCAGGTTAATCATGCTGTTCACGCGGTACACCGTGCTCTTGGCAATACCGGCCATCCGCAACATCTGCCTCAGGTGCAGGAAGATGGAGTTGATCTCCACAAGCAGGGCCACAACCGCAAAGCCCACGTAGCGACGCATCAGCACGGACAGCCCAAAGCACGTCATCACCTGTAAAAAAACAAACAAAAAAAACTACATGATTAAACAAACAACCCAAGTGTAGGACACTCTTCATCAGGATCTCTTCTTTTTTTACAAACACATTGGTACATATCAGAGCCATTAGATATTAGAGCTCATTATATCATTAGTAAATTGTATGACAATACTGGTCTTTAAAATAATTATATTGCAGAATTAGTCTGAAATCTTACTGAAAGTAAACAACAAGCAATTTTTTGTCCCAAAAACATAATGCCTTCTGCAATTTACTTTAATATACTGGAAGGCATATTACAAGCTTACATTTCATAATGTAGTACATCAAAACACCAACGTATAACCACAACGTTAATGATAGTGAAAATAACATGACTGTGAATAATCCCATGCACTGATTGGCTGGTAATGGGGTGAGTGTGCACGACTGGGAGATGAGATCATGTAAAATTCTGTGGAAGGGCACGGATGTGTCTATGTGTGTGTTTAGGCGCAGAGAGTGGTATTGGGATGCTGATTATCTATCCATTACTGTGTCGCATGAATGTGCAAATTGAAAACCGATAGTCTTGATGAAGTGAATATGTGGGATGCCTGCATGTATTTATACATGTTAAAAATGCAACCCTGGATTGTAAGTGTACTTATTCATTGCAAGTTCTTGACATGGTTCTATAATGAAAATGAAAATAAGCATTTAAAAAACAATTTAGTTAGAATGCCTATGTTAACAAAAAAGAAGCCATCACTTCATGTGCCCATGTGATACTGATGTACAGTTGGCCACAAGGTTAATAAACCCACTTTTCCATTTCTAAAGTAGACATATAGTTCGGTTTAAAATAATAATTAATTATTAATAATGGTTAAGCATTACCTCCTGTTTCTCCAGCACTTTCTGCTATATAAGAGCTGGCATGAATCGGCCCTTTGCACGCAGTGGTATCTCATTATGATGATGAGCAGCTGAGGGTACAAGCACAAAGGCACAATTGACCTGCCAGCAGAGAGATGTCCTACTGTGATCACAGCAAATGGCACTAACCGTAATCAGGCGTTATCGGTCTGTATCATAAAGCGATTCTTGTATTATGTATCTTGTACGTGTGACTCTTGTACCTTGTGTAGTATTTATACATGTAATAATATGTATACATGTTAGTAGTAAATAGTAATAATTAAATGGAATTGAAAATTTCATTACTAATTTGGGGTGTATCACAAAATGAGTCTAGCTGGTCAAAAAAAGTTGTTTTATTGGATAAATGTACAGTTAATTATCTTTAAACTAATTCATTTGTGAAATTTTGTGCAGCCAATCCAGAGAAATTAGCATTATGATGTGTAAATTGAAATGCATAGCAACAAGATAGGTGTCATATTTAGTCATATTTATAGGTCTTTTTACAGTATAATAGTTTGGAGATGAATATCCATAAGTCAGGTGGGATTGGCTCCAGCTTCCCCACAACCCGCAATGGATAGAGAAAATGGATGGATGGATGGATGGCAATATTAGAAAAGCGATATGTGGGTCCTTTTATGACGCACTCTTGTTACAAATCTCAATATGTCTGAATGAACCTTTGAAACACTGGACTCATTTTGTGCTGAAACACCCCCCTTATTTAAAGCCATTATTTGAGGCTTCTTGTATTAAAGCTGAATCCATAAACTTTATAACAACAAATAAGTCACGAAATGCCTAATTTGAGACTTTAATTTATTTGAATGGCAGAATACATCTAACCATATATTCTCAAAGATGATTTTAAAGAGCAAACATCTCTTTCTTCTTTATTATTATTATTATTACTACTACTACTACTACTACTACTAATAATAATAATAATACATAAAACTATAAATACTAAAAATGATATAATATTCTTAAATATATGCCACAGCAAGTAATTAGTACTTTTAATGTAACTGGCCAATCATACTGAATGACAATTTTGCACTTGACCCAAGTATCAGTGTGCAACTTTTTCATTAATCTACAAAATCCCTCCACTAGGTGGTGTCCTGAGTCCTTTGTTATTTAAGTAGAACTTTTCCTAACAATCAATTCTCTTGCTAAGCACTGACATGGACTTTTATCTATGATCAAAAATAAGGATGTCTTAGATTTTATTAATACACACACACACACACACACACACACACACACACACACACACACACACACACACACACACACACACACCTCAGCTGTTTTTGTCAACTTTCAATGTTATCATTCTTAGTCACACGCATCATCAGGCCAAATTAACAGACCTGTACAATAAATTCTTATAGTCAATAAGCCCGTTTTTAATCAGGCAGTCAGCAGATATGTCTTAGCCTATAACACACCCTGACATAAATGCTTTGGTAAGAGACCATTACAGCTGAGGTTTCCCAGCCCAGTCCGAGAAGCTGGAACCGCCTCACACAAGCCTGTCCAAGCTAACACACAACACAGCTGTGGCCGGCGTTCAACAATGTCAAAACTGCAACAACATTCACACTGACAGGCAAAACAGTGGCTGCTAACAGCACAAACTGTGACATTCCTCACTGATAGTATGAGGCTCTTTTCTGTAGCCAGTGGCATCTGTGTGTTTTCAACCAAGCATGTAATGTGTGGTTTTATTTTTAAGTACAAACAGCAGCTTGCTTGTAAAGTGATGTTCACCAAATGCACTTTAGATACTTTATCTAGTGTATCTATCACTTTGTTTAGATACTTATTACTCTTACGGCTAACATGATTTGGTCATAAAAAAAAAAAAAAATCAATACTGAAAAGAGTAATAGTTAAAGAAATATCTCTCTCAGTCCCTTAGACCTCAAACTTCACTGAAGGTGTATCTGATTGTGAAATGAGGTCAGTTGACTATTAAATTGAACTATTAAACAATCGATTATCCCTTAGTCAGACACTCTTTACACAACCCCTACCACATGCTGTGCAAAATCCTTCCTGTCCAATCCAATAATAAAACAAATAAAGCTCTGTTCTACCAAAAAGCTTTATATCTCATTATCTTTCTTCAACTCATTCTGAGAGGTGTAAAACTGCAGCCATCCTAACCTTGGACTTGTGTAACTAGGGTCAGAACTGAGTCAGTACATGAAAAACTGGGCAACACATGTCTACTAAAAGTAAAAAACAAAGAAGCTGTGTGTGAAAGGTGTGCCTCAAGTGAAAAACAAATCAGAGGACACGCAAGTGCTGTGGTTTACATGATTACACTTTTATGATGATCTCTTTATGGGGCAATAATGAACACAGGAGGAAGAACACTTCCTCTATTACTCGGGAAGAAGCAGGAATTCTGACAGCATTAGTATGGATAAGCCTTAACATTGGAGTGATCCATATTATGCACCTCGCATCAAGGGGCCAAAGTCTGGAAAAGTTTGCAGTTTCAAGAGATGAGAAAGAGGCCCAAAGCGCCTGCAGTTGCACACAGCCCAACCCTACGGCAGTAAACTGCTGTGATAACTGTGTTTGCATAGTAGAACAGGAAAAACTCCCTGTTTCTTAAATCTGCAGTGTGTAGTTTTCGTAGTTGGAAATGGGAAAAAATTAGTCAGGGGACAAATAATACTATACAACATGATCTTCCACAATGTAATGTGACTTCATATACCACATCATTACATCAAACGTCATCATGAACAGACTATAGGTTTAAAAAAATGTCAGTCTACAGTGCATGCAACAGAAGAGCCAGATGCCAATCAGGGTGTGTGTATAAGAGAGAGAGAGAGACAGAGAGACAGAGAGAGAGAGACAGAGAGAGAGAGAGAGAACTTGCCATTTGGGAAAAAGAACAAGCCAGTGAATGATGGTCAGGAGGTTCGAGGTGTTTATATTTGTAATGTTACCCAGTTGCAAATATTTCTGTAACACTGAGTATGCAATGATGAGGGTGAATACTTGGAGCTGCATACAAAACTGCCTCTACTGCTGATTTTGCCCACTCAATAGAATTAAGCAACTAGTCCACAGAGTACTACTCATAGCCTCAGGATAGCCGGAAAATGCTCACGTTAACAGAACACTTTGGTGACTTCCTCCACCAAACAGATTTCTTGTTCGAATTAATAGAAAAATTTGCCACTCAAGCCAGGATGTGGTTTTGGCCCTTTGGACCAAAGCGAGGACTAAGGACAGCAATCTAACAATCGACAAATCACTCCTGAATGCAAATACATGGGTTTCCTTCCCAGGGTTGTATCAACCATTTTTGTAAACCAATCAACTCACCTTGCAGCATTCCATCAAGATTAACCTTAAGAGTATTCTTTGTTGTGCTCAGTGTGCGCCCTACAGTACAATTTACACTGAATGGCTGCCTCTCTTGTCTAAAAAAATAACCCATTATGTAACGTATGTCATCACAATGTCCTATAGATGAGCTGGACACCCTGACAAGACACTCTACAGGGAGAGTTTGCTCTTTATGGGTATTACTCTTTGTGGGTATTTGGGTATTTATGGGTATTTGCTCTTTATGGGTATTACTTAAAGGCATGCCACTCCACGATATTTACATTGCTGCTTCCTGGGCATCGCCATGCACCTTCTCCAGGATCTCATCATCCATGGAGGCAATCTAGGGCTCATAGAACGACAGTTATATCCATAGCAAGCATTTTCTATTCTAGGCCTGGTTTAGCTAAGGTGTTGAAATGAATCAGACATACACCAGGAATGTGGAAGATACCAACCAAACACGCTGGAATTACATCTAACACATGTTGCCTTGACATTTTACTAAAAGAATATCTAATATGTTTTTTTTTAATGGATCTGTAAAATGCGCTACTCTTAATCTGCATTTTTCCAAAGTTAGTAAAAAAAAAACCCCTCCTAATAAAATAAGGAATCTGGGTGTTTCCATACCAAACATATCCATAGGCCTATCTCAAATCTTCCATAAACATTACTGAAAAAAAAATTTTCCATCAGCTTAGCAGTTGCTTAAATTAAAGACACCATTTTTGACTAATTTCAGTCTGGTTCCTGATCATATCTGTGACAAATAAAAACATCAGTATTAATACTACTAGATCTTGCTTTAGACAATGCTGACCATAAAATATTCTTAGACTGGAAAAGTAGGTAGGACCAGTGCTGAATCTCAATTGACTTAAATCATACTCAGTAGACAGGCGCTACTTTGGCGAACTAACCACAGACATGTGGCGTCCCCCCGAAGGTCAGTTCTTGGGCTTTTCCTATTTAAAGTCTATACGCTTCCACTAGGCCAATTCCTGTACAAAATAAACTGTTTCTTTCCACAGTTATGCACATACCACACAGACATCCACAAGCATCATTTCAGTAAGCAACTACAATCCCATAGACTCTCTGTGTCAGTAAACCACTGGATGAGCTACAAACTCCTGAATGTAAAACAGAATTAACTTTATTTGTTTAAAAGAAGGAAAAGATCAAGGACACCTCAAGTCAAATCTTCATAGCTCTTGATTCTTATCCAGCAACTAGAGTTCTAAAAGACAAACACCTTAACCTTATTATGGATTCAAATCAAGGTCTACATAGCGATAACAGAAAAATAATGATTTAACCAGCTTAAAACACGGAAAGAATTAAGGAATCCTTATCCGGAAATTACTTTGAGAAACCCATACCACTATAGCAGTTTGGTAAAATACATTCAATCTTTCAATGCAAAAATGTAAATACACATAAAACAAAAAAAAGTGGATGCCATAAAATATAACAAAATATTTCTATAAAGAGCTGACTATAGGAATGATTCCCTTAAGGGCCTTCCTACAAGGACTTTAAATCATAATACTACAGACCTTAAATTATGTGCAAAACACATTTAATGACTAAAATGTATTGCTCAGCTGTACTTGCCTTGCACTGTAGATTGATTCTACGAAGCTCAATGCCTTAAAGTTAGAGCACATAGTACAGGCACTTGAGAACATTGCACATACTGCCTCAGGGCAGTTTTTGAAAAGCTGATAGCTGAAAGGACAGGTGGAACATCTACTAAGTAGAAGTGAGCAAACCACACACAGAAACTCGCTTCCTCTCAGGTGGCGAGGTTAAAGATATTAATCAGCGGTAATGCCCATACTCAAATTTATGTTTGCAGCTCAAACATTTCTCATACTAAACATGCCAGCTACATAAACACTGATACTGCCAAATCACTAGCATGTGAGATACAAGCGCCAGATTTGTACAAGCAGCGCAAACTGTGGATAGAAAGAGATACAGTGGTGAAGGTGATTAAGGTGTGGTTAAAAACAAAATTGAAAAACCTTAATGAGAACTCTTTGTGTATTTAGTACATGCTGTACATACTTAAATGACTTTGGTGAATTTCTGACACCTGTCAGAGGTATTTCAAGTCAAGGGTGGAAGGGTTAAAAGTGCTACTAAAAGCTGCTGTGACAAAAGAAATTCCTGGTACTTCGTTACTCATGACCACAAGAAATACCACAACGTCTACTCAATCATTCTGGCGCATACACTCCTTAAATCACACCTGTAACCAAACCAGCATGAAAAGTTTAACGTGTGTTAAAATGTCTTCTTCCTTGGTTGGGACAACCTCATATTACACCATAATGAAGGCTTTCTTTTGCACAATCCTTGAAAGCAGGCACAGTGAAATTACAACACCACAATGTATTGTAAATTATCTAATATTTCAGGCACCAAAGCAGGTGGTAAGAAATTATAGGAGAAAATGAATTACGGTTGAGTGTGGACTTTAAACACCCACTAACACTAGACTGACACTAAACGTATTTTGTCCCCTGTGTGGACTTTGTCCTCTCTGTTCCCATGCAAAACTTCATTTTCACATTTCGAGACAGAACAAGGCCAGGAAGAGGCTCTTACACTTGTAATCACACCCATTATCCTGTTCGCTTCCCACTGCATCGTACACTAACACTAACACGGGACTGACGCAGTGTTTTCAAAATTCTTAGTTCTGGTGGAAGAAATACCACCCTTTTTTGTGTCCCCGCACTGCAGGCACTGAGGACGTTCATAGTTCTTAGAATGCTGTTTTGAGGGACATTTTTTTAAGCTCCTACTTCAGGACAAGTTCTCCCAGAACAAGAGGAACCATGAGTGATCAGTGCACAGTGATTGGTCCAGATGTAAGTGTGTAAAACATTAGCCATATAAACATCAGCTCTCAATGGGAAAAACACGTTGTTGTATGTTATGCCAAAATGATGTTGTTATAGCAACCATCACTTCAGCTTATATCACTTCAGCATTCCTACTGGTGGTGCGAGTGGAAACAGCAAAAAAAACCTTGAAGGTATGTAGTTCGGGCGGCACAGTGGTGTGGTAGTTAGCACTGTCGCCTCACAACAAGAAGGTCCTGGGTTCGATCCCCGGGTCACCCAGGGTGCCTTTCTGTGCGGAGT
>JAQQZR010000003.1:12497097-12519442 GCA_030068235.1 Notoglanidium macrostoma | reverse complement strand
CATGCAGATTAGGTCAACTGGCTACTCTAAATTGCCCATAGGTGTGAATGCCAGCGTGTGTGGCTGTTTGTCTGTGTGGCCCTGTGGTGGACTGGCGACCTGCCAGATGCTGGGATTGGCTCCAGCTTCCCCGCGACCCAGACGGATAAAGATATATATAGATAATGGATGGATGGAGGTATGTAGTTCTCAGGGGAGTTCTCAACGTGTCCCTAGAACTGATGGTCCGAAAGCGCCTTCTGTATGAATGAAGTTAGTTTTTCCAGTTCTTAGCCTGGAAAAGCAAATGGGCAGTTATGATGCAGTGGGAAGCGAACAGGATAATGGGTGTGATTACACGTATAAGAGCCTCTTCCTGGCCTTGTTGCATGAGAACTGAGAGGACAAAGTCCATACAGGGGACAAAGTAGTATGTGGTGCATTAAAAGACATTGGCTTAGAAAGACAGCAAAAACCCAAAGAATTTTGTATCCCCGCCAAGATGCAAAAAAAAGCCACACAGTCACACAACCATGGAAACCAGAAGCAAAAGCAGAAACACTAAGTTATGGAACACGAGCCCAGCTGATTGTTCCTGTCTCAGCTGATCTTGTGCGGTCAGTGAGAACCAGGATAAGACGTGGCATTCCTCAGGGCTTAGGTCTGAGAACACTTCATTTTGTTTTTCAGATGTATTTTAATCTTAACTACAGTTTAATTCAGGCTGATGCCCCAGTATTTATGACATGATCATGCAAAGTCTGCTAGTCTGTAGTTTTCAAATTTCAAATCACACACTGTGGTGTGCACTTCCTCATCATCATTAAAATGTCATTGTCTTTGGTTTGTCAGGTTGTCATTTGTATAATCCGTACTACACATTAAAAACTGAATTTAACTTGGCTGGAACTCACAGGACCTAGATGCATATTTCAGCTGCTAGGTCACCAAACAGATTATCTATTAGACAGACCATTGTTTAGAAACAGACAAGAGGCACAATCACACTTCTTGCTAAGCAAGAACACAGACTATTACAAGGGCCCTTCGGCTGCTGATGCTACACAGAACAGTGGAAGAAGTGGAGGAGTAGGATCTCAGTGGTTCAGGGTTTGCACTAGAGTTAAGAGGGTTGTGAGTTCTTCTGCCCGAGAGTAACAGACGGTCACTAGAACAACTAGTTGGATTGTATTCTGTCATAATAACCACTGCAAATATAAGGACTGCTTGTGAACCCTTGAGCAGCTCTAGCCAGAATTTGGACATTCTCATGTCACAGCTGCCATATGCGGTAAAAAAAAAAAAGGAAAAAAAAAAAGAAAAAGAGAAGATACATTTTAAAATGTATGTTCAGGACACTAACATGTAAGTATTAAATTAAAACAAAATATTTAAGGGACAATAATCAAGGCGCAACGCTCTATTACTGAATCTTTCATCCTTAAACAGGAACACAAATATCTTGGTCGTTCTGAAGTACTTATGGCTGTCTGGACTGATCTGGCATAGTCCGAGTGTTGTTCTGAGAGGATTAGTGAACGTGTTGGGGAGTGTAAAGGGGTGGAACATAGAGAAGGATTCTCCAGATTTAGGGGAGGGTCTATAAGAGTCTGCAAGGGATTGGAAGAGTGGAGTTGGGGGAAGGGTAATATGGCTTGTTTTCACTTGGGGTGTCCTTCCTCAAACCCGGATGTATTTTCCACAGCGAGAACATGCAGAGAGCAGATGTCGCTGCTTATGTCAGAGAAAGACGTGCTGAAAGGAGGGGACACCTGATACGTGAACTTCAGCAAAATCAGCACGCTCCCTCTCACACACTCCTTTCTTCCTTGTTCTTTTGCTACTTTCCATTTGCCATTGTTTTCAATCCCACTTTCCAGCAGTCTAAGAAGTGTGACCTTTGCCCTATATGTCTGAATATCCATGTTTCAATCTGGGTCTGATACAAGGATGATCTGATAAGTAAAAAGCTTATTGGCGTTAGCAGAGTTTAATGCTTCTTTAAATCTTAATTAATTATGTTTTTAACTGCATCTCTGTTTCTAACACAGACTTTAATAACATTTGGAGTTCAGAATGGAAAGCTTCAGTTCCCAGACAATGCAACTGTGCAAAGGACTCAGTTTAAATGATTTTAACTAGGAAAGAAACTACTAATTTTATTGAAGGCACAAAATTAACCTAGAACATTGGGTAGCATTGCTGCCTCACAATTGCACAATTGCTGCCTGACAAGAGCTTGGATTTCTGTCTCTGCAGAGTTGTGAAAGTTCTCCCCCATGTCCACATGGGTTTCCTCCGGTTTCTTTCAACCTCCTTTACAGCAGACATGTTATAATTTGCCCTAGATATGAATGCGTATGTGAATTTTGCCATGCTGTGGACATGTGTATCATCCAGGAAAATAACTGAATGAATAAAAACATGAATGCTTAGTAGCGTTAGTTTAAAAAAGATTGTTGAGTAAGCATAACAACATTTGGGCTAAGAGGAAAACTGCTAAAATGTTTATTTTGGCTGAAGTGTTTCTGATCACCAGCACATGGCTCAAAAAAGGCACAACCGATGTCTCATGCCTCGTGATTCTCTCCATTCCAATTTGCAAACTTAATTCTGCTAAATAACAGGGGGATGAGATCAATTTGTGCTCGGACCACCTGAGCAAACTGAAATAGAAAAAAGCCACATTGGTGGAACTCTTGAAACTGTTTTTCATGTACTTGTTTACTTTGAAATACTTGATCTTTAGGGCAAAACTTTCACTTTCCAATCCACCACCTTGGGAAACCACAGTATTTCCAGATCCATCTGCCAAGTGGTACTGCCTATATACAAAGCTAAACACTCTTGCAAGGACAATAAATTATTCCTCATTTTTCCATTTATTCCATTAACACAGTTAGGCTATACAGAATGGCCCTAACTGAACACAAACTACCAAGGGCTACTTATGTTCCCAAGAACTGAATCACTGTAGTTCTTGTGTTGATGAATATTTAGTGAAGCAATACATCCTCTCCCTATTTCTGCTCCATACATCAGGGCCTTTTCAGTTTCTCTGGAGGAACAGGAAGGTCAATAGTTAGACAGGAAAGTCTCTCTTCTGCAGGCAGACAGCCTATATCCATAATTCACATCCACATGATGAATACTCTGGCTTGTTCTACTTAAACATTGGTGTAAAAAAAGGCTTTCCATAGATCTTCACACTGACTAAAATGGATTGGTGTGGTCAAAATATCTGTCAAACAAGTATGAACCAATGGTAATGGAATGTGTCCATGCAATAATGTGCAGCATTCCTCTTTAATGCCATGTGCAATTGCACCACATTTTAATCTAAACAACAGCAAGAATCGTTCACTAAACATTGCAGAGGAGATGGATGAGGTGGGAAAGAAGAGAGAAGTGTGGTGGTGAATGAGTATTCACAGTGGCATTAAGAATTTGGAGGCATTTTTGTCCAGACATTTCAATGAATGAGCTCCTAGGAAAAGAGTGCAGAAAAAAAATGAAGCCTGGAGATGTCTGATTTCTTTTCACAGGAGAACCAATGAGTGACGATATCGCACTCACAAAGCCATTGCATCATATACATGTATGTATGAAAAAAAGATTGAGCACTGATTAAGTCTTTACAAATGTTAATCATGACCAAATTGATTTACTTGATTCGCTTAAAGCAGCTTTGCACAAAACTCTAGTGCATTGAGTTTTGACTCAATGGGGCCTTGCTTGAGTTTACATATCTGCTGGGTAACAGGTTCCGAGAAAGACTGAATACTTTTACAAGCAGGCAGGCATATCAGGAATATCAGGAATCACAGCCTGGTTTCTACAGTAACCTTTCAACAAGAGGTTCTTTATTAGTCAACTCATTTCTCGCCTTACATCTTCAGAGGCATTTTGTTGTCTATACTCACCACCATGTGATGGACAAGAAGCTCCCATGACTGGATGATCTTCTGATTTAAAACCATGTCAATGAAGTCTTGTATGAAGTACCCTAGAAGGAAAATACACTATTAATGTATCAATACAATTTGCTAATAAAAAGACAGCCTGCAGCATTTCAAGCACTTATTAAGGGCATAGTTCCCATGACGATGGTAACCAAGACGTCAGTGACAGAGGGCTATTTATAATACATCTCCCACCATGAAGGTATCCATGGAGACAGCCCATTAGAGTGGCAGAGAATGAACAGAACAAACAGAGCACAATATTAGAAGAAAACCCAGTGATGTGTATAAAGCATTAGATAAGCACTTCCGTATAACTTGTCACATACAGGACACTTGCTGCTGGGAGGAGAAGTGTTTTGAGTATAATGAAATTGACTCACTTTACAATCCAGCATATTACCATGCTGCATAGCAACAGTAATGGTCCTGTTGCTCATCTATGCCGTTAGTAGACAAACATACAATAAAATGTTCATTTGGACTAATAGACCATTCATGTAGAGTCATGTGACTAAAGGCATGGGAGCTTGTGCCTGGGACGGATCATAACAAGCTGAACACAAAGCTGCTCATTGACTCTCCAGCCATAGTTAACTTCTGCCAACACCAAGAGTGGGATACATTTAGCATTCTAAAATATCTCTGGAATTTGGGAGATTGTGCATACCAATGCAGATCACAGAATCTGCTTACTGGCCGGGAATGGGATATCATTTAACAGCCAAAAGCTCCAAAGGGACAGCCTTATTGACAAAATAATAAAAAAGCATCTAGGTTATGCTTGTCAGTGCAAAGGTTTTCTTCTTCTTGTGTAAAATGTACATCTACACTACAGGCCAAACTACTCAATAAAGAAAATGAAAAAGTTTGAAAATATAAAATTAAGTTAATTCACCCAACACCCCACAACATTATACCTGGCTAACATGATAATGTTGTACATGTTACACTAATAATTTAACATATTAAAGAGAAAATGCCTAATTATTTTCAACTTAGTAAATTAATGTACCAGATTCAATTAATCAAGACTTCGTGAGCGTCTGAGAGGGACGTGATGTGAAGTATCAGGAGTACTTGGTTAAGGTCGCAATAAAATCTCTCATAAAACAGACTCATAATCAGTTAGTAGTACACTATTGATGCTGACATTTGTTCAAGCCTTTCAGAAGATAGTCTCGTGTTTTAACTCTCCACTGTCTTCAGGATGTAAGCAGTCTCGCCAGAGCATGTGACCTTTTCAGCACGATTAGTGTGACCCTGTTTTCTTACAGTAGTGTGTGTGTATACATATACACAGTACTGTGTAAAAGTTCCAGGCATATGCAAAGAAACACTGTAAAGAAAAGATGACTTCAAAAATAATGAAATTAAACCTTTCTACTTACAAGAAAAATACTACAAAATGCAGTAAAGAGTAATAAACTAAACAAAGTCAATATTTCTTGTGACGACCCTTTGATTTCCTCTCCTCTTAAATAGAAGCTCCAGGTAAAATGTGTGCAGTTTTATATGGAAATGAGCTGTATGTTTTCCTGAGCATTTTGAAGAATCTGCCACAGTTCTTCTGGAGACTTTGACTTCTGCACTTGCTTTTTTTCGCATGCAAAACCCAGGACCCTTCATTATGTTTTTTGTCTGAATAGTGGTCTCTTATGTAATATGTTGCTTTCTCTACTGACATACAAACTTTTTTGAAATACAAATTTTTTTTTTGTAAAAGTAATGTTTGGAAATCGACGGATTCGTCGTACTGACTCGATAATGCAGAATTCATCAGATAAATATCGTGAATAAAATTTGTCAAAAAAAAAAAAAAGGCTGCCAAAGACTTTTTGCAATAGCACATTTCTGAAGGAAAACATTTCATTCGCAGGTATTATTGTTTCCATGTAGTGTCATGTGGTTCTGCAACAATGTCTACTTTGCTTGTGTAATAAGGATGAAAACTAGTTTGACAGCTATTTAAAATAAACCCCACCTGCAGGAGTTTCATTCCATTAACCCTTTCATGTTATTGTAAAACCCAGACTAGGTTGTATGTCCTGGGTATTACTTAGACCCAGGTTTGTACGCCACCTGCATATGGCTATAAAAACCTAAGCACAGCATGATCGAATTGTCACTGGGAGGGAAAGCTGTCAATTGGGATGACATTATGTATCAGCTCCAGCTCTGTTTGGATGAGAAAGTGCCTCTGCTCTCTCGCACAAAGGCGACACAGATAGCTCTGTGATGGACTGCGTACGCACGGATGTTCACAAATGTCCTTGGGATGCTTCATATGCTAGGGATGTTTGTAACGACAAAGAAAGAATCCTTTAATATCTCTTGAGTACTTCACTTACCAATTGATACACACACCAAAGCATGGGAGAAGACGGAGTGGGTTTCTATCAAATCTTCAGCCATCTGGGGATGCATATAAAAACTAGGGCAGAAAATAAATCAGTCAGCTGAGTTATTAACAGTGATGAAGGAGTGAAGAGAGTTATGTGAAAGCAACAGGTGTGTGTGGCGGAATGCTGAACACTCACCAAAGCACAGCCCATATCCCAGTGATGAGGCTGTGAATGAAAGATGTAGAGATGTTTCTCCATTTCCATATATTCCTCTGAGCTGTCTCTGGGACGTAGAGTTTATCCAGTCCACGGTTTACCAGCCGGAAAAAGCCCACAGACGCGCCGGTTGTCAGCAGGACTGAATGTAACTCCATGTTGTTTTCTCCTCTTCTGTGGCGTCTGTCTGGTGGCTTGAATCCGTATTTCCACGCTTCCAGAAGTCACACCCCTTTCTTACCTTCTCATCATTTCAGCATGTCACACATTAAAGCTAAATGTTCCGGTCGCTTTCTGTTTTAAAGCGTTGGTTGTTCCGTATAGGAATAAAAACCCAGATTCTCTTGTCTAGAAACAGCACTTGGTGGCCAAATTCAGCGTAGAGATTCAGAGATGACTGCGAATAACTCGTGTGCGTAGTAGTAGTACAGTCATGTGTGCATGTGTTACAAAACGGTAAAATATAAAAAGTTGGCTAACAGGAGAATCCCCGCCCATCAGCACAGAGGACTGGCAGGAGGGATGGGCAAAACCCATAAAAACCACCGATATTCATTCAGAAACAATGTCAGGAGTGTCCTGATACTGAAACTGTGAAGTCTTGCTACAGTGAGAGTTTGAGCAAACAAACAATAGCCCACAGTATGTACATTGTACCATTTATGATACATTGTTAATACTCCAATCTGATTGGTCAGGCGTTGATTCATTTTCTATCACAGCATCTCTTACAATAATTCCTTCTACAAGACAAATCACAGGTTTATATTCCTATTAAACTAAACACGTTGTGGTTTCTATAGTAACAAATTATACAGGGACTTGTATGATGGGCCATTCACATATTCTGACTAATAATAAATGGATAAAAACAGTCTCAGGTCTCAGGGGTAAATAAGTCTTCTGTCATGGGAGAGTCTTCAGGACAAAGGAGTTTATGCTTTCTAACTTCACTAGAAAGAAAAAAAAAGAGATGCTGGTGAGAGAATGACTTTATATCTGTTATTTCGTAAGTGATAATAGGAACTAACTTTTCCTGTGGACTGTCCATAGAAGTGTGAAATGTGATGTGTCCTTCGTTAATAAATTTAAAATTGTAACTGTGTTCAAAAATTATTGTGGTATAAGAGGAATAAAACACTTTAGGGGATGCTCTATAGGAAAATTTGGGTATTGGGTATTTATGTTGGCATATGCAAGAAGGAGGAAACTTTTAACAAGCAATGACAAAAGTCATTAAATTTGATTAAAGTATATACCCTAAATGTATCTTGGGAGTTGCAAACTGAAAAAATATATATAATTAAAAGGTCATGCTTTGAAGAAAATTGCAAAATTGTGTTAGTTGAACTTTAAAGTTTTGAAAAATAGTAATTCATTAATTTTCTTAATTGTTTTAATGTTATTGCCCATTACAGGGTTAAAAAGAAACAATATCTATAGTGTTGATATTTCCTTGATTCACCCATCCCTAACTGGCAGAGAGAAGTGCATCCCATGTTAGAATTTTAGCTACTGAAATTGCCAAAAATAAAAAAACTAATGCATTCAAAACTTCATAAACAAA
The DNA here is from genome assembly GCA_030068235.1 of Notoglanidium macrostoma. Taxonomy (NCBI): domain Eukaryota; kingdom Metazoa; phylum Chordata; class Actinopteri; order Siluriformes; family Auchenoglanididae; genus Notoglanidium; species Notoglanidium macrostoma. The sequence goes on along the minus strand of JAQQZR010000003.1, from coordinate 12,511,373 downwards.
ACCGAGCACCTTCTAAACCACTTCGAATCCTCCTCCAGGTTTTAGCGACATCTAGTGGTAGTGTAATCAGACCCGTTTATGTAAGCCGTTTTGTAACCTTGTAAATATGTAACTTTATAACCAGGGTTGGGAGGGTCACTTTAAAAATGTATTCCGATACAATTACTAATTAACTGCTAAAAATGTAGTCAAGTAACTTAATCTAATTACCACAAAATTAAAGTAATGTAACTGATTATATTCCGTTACTTTTTGATTACCTCAATACAGTCACCGAGTCATTATCATGGTCTATAGTGAAAAAAACGTGTTCACTATGTGGAAATTCCTCCATTATTTTGTTTTTAAAGCAGAAAAGGGGAACCACATTACAGTCCAGTGCAAGTTCTGCCTTCCAGCCTAGAAAATGCTGTCATCATACACATATTTGGTATTGAGGTAGTCTAAAAGTAAGTTATCGGAAAGTAATCAGTTACATTACTTTAATTTTGTGGTAATTAGATTAAGTTACTGACTATATTTTTAGCAGTTAATTAGTAATTGTATCAGAATACATTTTTAAAGTAACCCTACCAACCCTGGCAATATGATTATTTAATCTAACTGCAAACCAGTTAATCTGATTGAAAGTATGTCACCTTTAAGCTTCCATGCCAAGATAAAGAGAGAAAGGTAAAGCTGCTGCAGCTCTGCTTGTCGAAGACAAAAGGCAAGCTCATGGGGGCCTGAGGGCTGGTTTGAGAACCACTGATTTGGGCATCCTATTTATTGCACATAATTCTCTCTCATCTCCATCAGAGTATCAGTGAAGTGGAGAAGGGCATGTTTGCATGTTGCAAAATGTTCTTCCACTTTGTTGATGACAGTTTGCATGTTGGAAGAGTGTTCTACCAGAGAATGTGAAATTTTACAGGACATCACAAATTAACTAAAATGTGGACACATTAACTGAAGATCCCAGAAATAGCAAAATAAGAGCATTTTGTGACCTCAATTATTTTCCTGTCGCCAAGGGAAACGGAATTGTCCACAAAATTTCAAAATTCAAAATTTCAAATTCAAAATTATTTTGGATCCACTGTTCACATTACACCCTGTTTGGAGAGGCTTAGATTTACAATTTCATCACAATTCTGTGATTTTATTTCTATCCACATGTGTATGTTTTTCATCTTCGTTCCCTGAGCAAATTTTTTTTGTAGCAAGTTTTTTGAGTAATTCTATAGTGCTATGGTCATTTTAGTCTAATCTGGATATATATCTGTGAATTTGCTGCCTGTTGTATTGGGGAAAAAATGCTTTTTGAACATTACTATTTGCCGTGTTTAGTTGTGTAGTACACATATTCATATTAAACACTTCCTAAATTGAGTAATCAGAAGAGCATGATCTCATGGGCTAATTAAAAGGGCTGATAACAACATATGACTGCGTGTGACACAAACATCCAGATATGTAAGTAAACAACCCCATCGTAACTCATTTATTCCTGTGGGTTTTATTTCAGCCATTGACAAAAACATGAAACGTACCTCAAAGAGGTTAATATTTTTCACTGCTTTATTCGTTTTAGTTACAATTTAATTTGACTAAACAATGTATAATATTTCTTACTTGTACTTATCCTACATTTAAGCCCATCTGCTACCATGGCCATTTGTTTTTGCTTAAATTCAGCACACACACACAAAAAAAAAACAGTGTAGAGTGTTTATTGGTTGTTTCCTTTGAAAATACCCTTTGCCTATTTTGAATAGCCCTATAAAGTAAATGCTTTTCATCACTTCAATTTGTATGGTCCCATTTCAAAGTTCATCACTTCAGAATGGAATCACTTCACTTTACTTCAAGTCTCACTGCAGTCTCCACTAGCCTACTTCTACATTACATTTCTTATTAGTATAACATTGAATGTCACTTTAGTAGTTTTTAATTCCATTAACCTGCTTAAAGTGCAATTTGAAATTGCGACCTAAAAAACAAGTAATGGAAAAAAGTGAATTTCAAAAAACCTCATAAATATCAAAGTTTATATGCATGAGGTGCTTTTTTTACGGAAACCCTAAGAGGTCATGAATTTATATTATTTTATTTGGCCTGTTTTCTCGTGATAATGAGGTTTTTTTTTGTCATTATCACAACATAGCGAAACATCATTTTAACGACATAATTTTCTCGAGATCTCAAGATACAGAAACTCTGTTTTCTTGTGATGACATGATCGAGATCATGAGAAAACAGGTTGAATAAAATATACAAATCCATGGCCTTTTACAGATTCTGTATTTATTAGACAACTCGACGAAGCAATATTTTGCAAAATTGAAATGGGAACACTTTTTTCGCAGTTAAGTCACATGACATGACATGAACAGTCACACGGATGCTATAAAAATCACCATGCCAACACTTATCAGATCTTGAAGAGCTGTTGCCATGTTTGAATGGAATGACTATTGTGAGAGGACAAAGCTTTAAACACATGCCATACCTCAATGAAAACACACACAGCTGTGTTTTGTTGGAAAAAGTGCGTTTTGTTAAAAACTACAATGGAAACCCACCTACTGAAAACATGACAGTTATCTTTTGTGTTTTAAATCACAGCAAACTTTCCCCCACTATTGAACGCCATTGTAACCACGGTAAGAAAGTTCCCATGTGATGTCATCATGGCAGACGACAGCTTGCATCACAATAACGGAAATACAGTATTAAATGACAAATTGGCACAAAATCGCTAATCACATCACAAATATTATAATATAAAGATATTTAATATCTGAGTGGAGGTTTCCTTTAAGTCAACCTCTGCTGCTTTGACCAGGGGAGTAAACTATGAAGCGGGGTTACTGGTTTATCCAGGCAATGTTAGGAGTAACTTTGTGACGTCAGGTGTAACTTCCTGATTAACCGGTACTACAAAAGGTGAGTAGGTTTCCCTGAGTGATGGTGCCATGGCAATTTACACTTCGTCTTTAAACTCCTTTGAGCAGTTTATGTTCTTGGTTAACTTGGTGTTACCCTTTATAAGCAGCGCTTATTCTTTCCCTTTCGATGAAAATGCAGCGCATATAGAATTAGACAAATACATTTATGTCATTTGGCAGATGCCTTTATCCAGAGCAACTTACACATATCTCATTTATACAACTGAGCAGTTGAGGGTTAAGGGCCTTGCTCAAGGGCCCATCAGCGATAGCTTGGAAGTGCTGGGATTTGAACTCACAACCTTCCAATCATGAGTTCAACATCTTAACCACTGCCTTCTAAGAGCCTATTGACATTGGCGTGTGGATAGTGATAGGCTCTTACCACAAGGTGAGGGTATTTACAGACCTTCATTGGCTCCATTGGCTCCATTGAATCCATTGGCTGATGTTCTTTATGAAACATGAAGGGAATTCGCCATCTTTGCCAACTTTTGGCGCCGGACGTCTCTAATGCCACACGTTGTGATTGCACCCACATCCCAGTTAAAGGGTCCCTGGCCCACATCTGTCAGTATTAATACCACTTGAGATAATGTTTTTGTACTTCATTGTAACTTGTTGCCAGGTGTGCTTTCCACTGAAGTTGCAGCTGGAATGATGGTTTTAATGTGATTCTTGACACAGTAGCATTACACTCATACAGACCTTTAGTCCATGTGCTTTAAGAAGTTCTACACTCAGTAGCAGCGACTAATGGGTCAGTTTCAGAAATGTAGCCCATGTGTCGGCTGCAATGAAATGTTCGTAGTTATTGTCACATATTACACCATTTTACGTGTTCTCATATTTCAGTCATACTTTAAAAAAGGGTCCGTCAGACAAAATAGAGAACACAGGACTCCTCCCTGGCTGTGTTGGAGTAGGTTAAACGTCCTTCGTGCTATAGCCTACCCCATGCGTTGTCTTTACAAAAACAAGGAGTGTGTTATCATTTATTTTTATTAAATCTAACTTCATTGTTTGGGTTGCACGTGCGGAGCTCGCGCAAGGTAAAGAGGTTTCTGAAGAAGCATGAAGTCTTAAGCACTAACCATTCACTTTTTTTGCACCTGTTTGATGCCTTATTAATGGTACACTGAGACACAATAGGAACCCTGCCGGTGCTTTAATTGCAGTTTCCTCTATGAGTCACCGTGTGTCAGCAATTTTTTTTAACCACAGATAACAAACAAAACTACCTTCCCTGCTGTGGGTAGTTACTGATGCTGAGCGCGCTTGTGCTTAACGAGAGGATAAAAAGGTTATAGGCATTGTTGTTTTATATGGAGTATAAGTTTGGGCGGTGTGTGAGCCATTCAGAGGAGCAAAGCAGATTTCACACAAAGAAACACGAAGTTTCAGTGAGTACCTTTGTTAGCTGTAATGTGAGTAGATACTTCTCGGGTTCTCAGTAATCATGTATCCTTTAGCTTATATCGGGAACTAGGTCTAGCATGTGATCACATCAGATTTTGCACCAGGATATCATTTGCTGCCATCTGATTGTTCCATATTTAGCCTACAATATTTGAACACCAGCTGTTTGAGGTTATTCATTTCAGATTATTTTTCCTTTCCTTTAAATTGTTGGAAAATCTGCAGCTGAGAACACACGGATCTGCCGGATTGTCAGTGGACCTGTGAAGGAACCAGTAAACTTCCAGAAACCCAGTTCCTGTGGAGAAAGAAATCTCCAAGCTAATAAAGTAAAAGTAAGAGAACCAAGAGAACCACACCAAAGTAAGAGAAAAGTAACACATCCTTTTTTTTACTGTATGTATTAGTCCTATTAATACCACTTTTATTACCTCTTATAAACAGTCAACTTATTCATATACGGGACTGTGCAAAAGACCCTCATTTTTATTACAAATTTTTTGTGATACATATTTATTTTATGAATTCTGCAGCATTGAGTCGGTTCAAAAACATTTAAAATTTCCATGCATTATTTTTCAAAAAATTTTTTGTATTTGAAAAATGTTTGTATGTCAGTAAAGGAAGCAGCATAATACATATGAGACCACTTTTCAGACAAAAAAAAAATCATGACCTGGCTCCTGGGTTTTGAATTAAAAAAAAAAAAAAAATGAAGCCGTTGCAACAGTCAAAGTCTAGAAGGAATGTGGCTGATTCTCAAAGATGCTCAGTAAAACTTACCAACTCATTTTTTATACAACTGTACACATCTTACCTGGGACTACTATTTAAGTAAAAAAAGCAAAGGGTTGTCACCCCGAATATTGCCTTTGTTTAGCTTATTACTGTTTACTTGTACATTGTAGTGTTTTTCTTTTACGTGGAAAGATTTATTACCGTATTAGATTTATTTTATACACAGTACTATATCTATTCTTAATGTATGTATGCGTTTTTAATTCATACACATATTTTTAACACGTGTATTGTATTTGCAGAAACAGCAATTATGGCACGAAAGGTGTGTGATAAAGTTACCAAGATGGTGTGTTTGGAGTCAGAGCTGCAGGATGGACAGTAATATTTTCATCACATTAATTATTATACCACATTATTTACCACTATTTAAACATAGAATCTTTAATTATACTCATAAAGTGTATGTAATGCTTGGTGTCATTGATTTTCTGATTGTCGCTTAATACAGAATGAAGGAGGTTGAGGTGAACCATCAGAAAATTCTGCTGGTTCGTAATGAAGGCAAATTTAGTGCCGTGGGCGCTCTGTGTACTCACTATGGAGCGCCGCTTATTAAAGGTAATCTGATCGTCTGAAAGTGTCCTTTGACACGTACACATATTCAGTTTTAATCAAGGCTTCACGTCTAGATTGTTTACGGTCTATGGGAACTGTATAACAATATCAAATGGGTCTATAGGAAAGTTAATAGTTAAATAAGCCTGGCTTTGGATGGAATCTTTTGGTCTATATTTATTTGTTTGGTATTTTAGACAACAATTTCAAATGTGTGCTGTCTTCTCCTAGTTATTCAATACACTACAATTTAGCTTCAATCTTCAGTATTAGTTTCACTTACTTCAAGTGCATTGCATGAACAGGTGCTTTGATGGGAAACAGAGTGAGGTGTCCTTGGCATGGGGCTTGTTTTAACACTAAAACAGGAGATATTGAAGATTTTCCAGGCCTGGACTCTTTGCCCACTTACAAGGTAATGTCCTAAGACATAAATTTTGTAGAAAACATTCCACAACCATGCATTGTATTTCTGTTGAAATCTGTTTGCTTCATTTTTTAAGGTGAAAGTTGAGAATGGTAAAGTTTATGTTACCAGTAATAAAAAGGTCAGTGTAATACTTATTTGATTTACTTAACTGTCATATTGCTTCAAGCATATGGTACACATTAAAGCAAATATAAGAGTTGGTTTGCATAATGATAGCTTACTTGTTGTTCTTCCATCCCAGAATCTGACGAAACGTGTTAAAGAAATGAGCTGTAGACTGCATGGAGTCTGCCACACCATACTTTTAGTTGGAGGAGGTAAGAACTGGCCTTTTTTTTTATTATTATTATTTGTGTCTTTGAATAGGTGGATGTAATATTAAAAAGCTGCTGAAATCATGGACAATGAGATTTGAGAATGAAATACATGCAAGAAATAACTGTTTCAAAAAGCATAAACGTCAATAAACTCCTAAGAATGGATTAGCTTGTTTGTCTGCCCACTACGCCTTCGTGTTAACAATACTGTATGTATTGTATTTTATTTACTAAAGTGGGTCATACTTGGCCAGTATTGTTGACATGTAAGCTATAATCATATCTACTCCATTGCTACAAGTTAATGATCAATGGACCAAGTGGTGACGTCTGTAGTACAGTATATTATAAATATTAATTTAGCTGAAAGTATATGAGCTATGTTTTTACAGCAAATTTTGCTGCATGTATCTTGATGACATTTGGCTAGACACTCATATGTGTGTGTGTGTGTTAATTTTGTGCTCGTATAGGTCCAGCCTCTTTGCAGTGTGCAGAAATCCTTCGCCAGAATAAGTACCGGGGCCGAATTATAATGGTCACCAAAGATGAGTATCTGCCTCTTGACAAGACGATACTTAGTAAAGTGAGAATGAAACCAGATCATATAAATAGATCATATAGTTTAGGAATTAACCTGTACCTGTCTATCTGGCATTTGTGACATTAAAAAGTCACTTTTCTATGAATCTTATAGGCCATGAATACAGAGAGTGAAAAAATTCTCCTTCGACAACGTGACTTTCTAAAACAGCATGGCATTGAAGTATGGACAAAAAAGGAAGTAAGCAGAAAAGTTTCTAACTTTTGGAACCTGATTTGTCCATTCAACCACAAAAGCATAAGCGAGATCAGGCACCAGTGTCCGGCAAGAACACCTGGGGTGTGATCCTATTCAACCTAATCCTAAACCTAATTTTTAATGTGGTTGAGGTCAGGGTTCTCTGCAGATAGCACGAGTTCTTCCAATCCAAACTTGGCAAACAATGTCTTCATGGAAGTTATTTTGTGCACAGGGACAATGTTATGCTGGAACAGGTTTAGGTCTCTTAGCTCGAATGAAGGGAAATTGTAACGCTATAGCATACAAAGACACCCTATACAATTGTGTATGTCCAGCTTTGTGGCAACAGTTTGAAGAAGAACCACATGTGGGTGTGATGGTCATGTGTTCATAAACTATTGTCCATAAAGTGTATATAATCAACATTAGAAAAAATGTGCATATAGTTAAGTGTAACATTTTTACTAAAAAGAATTGGAAGACGTTTAAATTGAAATGTAGCCCATTTCTCTAAAACACAACAATCAACAGAAAGATTATTTCAACAGAACCAGAAGAAATAAATGAAACTTTTGCAGTGACGTCTTTATTTCATACCTAGCAGAATTAGAAAAGATTTGCCCACTCTTTGCCAAGATTTGGGCAATGGTTAACAATGCAAGATATTAGAAAATGTTTATTTTATATGTAGAAAGAGAGATACAAACCTTTACACTAATACTATTATGATCATTTCACTATTAATTTTAACATGTATTATTAAGCCATTTTGTTTCTTGTGATGGTGAAAGTTATGGAACATTTATGAAAGTTTACACATGTCTTTTGTTGGTTTAAAAAATGGTCTTTTAATTTTTTTCCTGCCCTTTCCAGCAATAAGTCAGAAAGAATAGAAATCCTGAATTTTACCACAAAACGCTAGCGTATGTCAGTGGATAAGACAGCAGTTTTACTTTCAGGCATGTACCATTCAGCAGCAGTGCATTTCACATACTGCATCTTTTTTCCTTCTGTTAGTAAACAAACAAACTTTATTTGCATTTGTTCTGTTTCGGCTTTATGGTAAAACACTCCTATATGGGTCCTGTAAAAAACTGTAAAGCCGAATCAATGAAGTGGACGACAGATGATCCGCTGTGGTGACCCTGGACAGGGGAAAAAGCTGAAAGAAGAAGAAGATGATAATTTGATTGGCTTACACATTGTTTTGCTTACAGGTGGTGTCCATGGATGCAGAAAAAAAAAGAGTCAGTTTTCACGATGGTACCTCTCAACGCTACAATCAGCTCTTGATTGCTACAGGAGCGAGGTCACTTCCTTTTTCTGTTCATTCTCTGTTCTTATTATTTTTCTTCAGGTACTGATAGCTAACAGTTCTGATTTTGTAGAGCTCGGAGTCTGCAGTGTCCTGGGGCTGAAATGGAGAATGTGAAACATATGCGGTGCTACAAAGATGCAGCTGAGATTTATCAGATGAGTTTAGGCAACAGGGTGGTGGTCATTGGAACATCTTTTATAGGTAGTTTTTGCATTTTGACAAACTACCTATAATGTATGTAGTCATTTTAAGAACCTTGGATAAGCACCAACGACATTGAGAATCACGTGGATACTCATGGATACTCACGTCATTAGCAAAGTCAAAAGTTGGGTATTTCACTGAAATCTTCCTCCTTTGTCTGTACTGATTCTAAAAGAAGCGTATCAGCTATCCAGGGTTCAAAGAACTACTGTTGCATACAAACTAGCAGTAACTAGGACTCTATTTTACCCTCCTAACTGCCAATAAGAATACCAGCATAAAGTTTGTCAAGTTTGCTCAGTTTAGGACTAACTGGAAAGGTGCTCAGAGATGGGAGGGGCGATGATTAAACTGTAGAACTTGAGGAACGTGCATGATGATGCCTAGGGAACTGATAAGTAATAATGAAAACCGACTCAATAAATAACAAATGCCACAGAGCTCCATATCTTTCTTTGAAAATGTTTATAATCTATAACAATACACTTATTAAGATATACAGCAATGAGAAGAGGTTATCCCAGCTTTGGAGAGGAAGATACTTGTAGCTTTGATTGTATGAGAGCTGTATTTTATTGCCCATATTGCGCCATACATCATACATAAGTCATATCACACACACACAAACACACACAAAGCTAATCTGGTGATTCTCCCTACCACTGGTGGTAAGGATGGGTGAAAATAGAACTGACTTTTATTCCAAATATAAAAGGTACATGTTTAATATATGAACCTTTTCCAAAGTCAAAGATGAACCTCTTTGTTAATTCAGGAATGGAAGTAGCAGCTTTTCTGTCTGACAAAGCAGCTAGTGTAGCCGTTGTGGGCAAGTCCGAGGCGCCTTACCAGTTTTCTCTGGGACCGGATATCGGAAAAATGACTATGCAGGTCAGAGAATTTCTTTCGTTCTTTTCTGTACAGTTTTCTGTGAAGATGTTCATCTATTAAAATATTTCTTTTAAAAGATGCTGGAGGAGAAAAATGTGCGATTCTACATGAATAGTGGTGTGGCTGAGTTACAAGGGGAAAACGGAAAAGTAAGACTGAACAGATTTAAAAAAAAAAGCATTGTGGACATGCTCAAACATATTTTGTCATGATACATTTATTTATCAGGTCAAGCAAGTTATACTGCAAAATGGTGATGCGTTGCCAGCCGATGTTGTAATTGTGGGAATTGGTAAGTACTAAAAGCTTTTAATTTATGAAAGATTTTTGTATATCTGATCCATCTTTATTTCTTATTAGGCACCATTCTAAACTCTGATTTCCTGAAGGGGAGCAAGGTGGAAATTGATTCAGGAAATGCCGTCATTGTTGATAAGGTACATGTCAAATACAACATCTGCACCACTGTTCTTTTGCAGTTATATGGTTTAGTCTTGAATCTCTCTCTGTTTATTCATATGTCTAGTTGGACGTATGATTATTATTTCTGAGCGGTGAATGTTTAGGATAGCTGAAGAATTAGAATTTTAGAATGGAGAACATGACAAGATTATGACAATTTATACGGACTGAGATATAGAATAAGAGTTGATTGGCTGAGCCAGTAATAAGATCTGAAAAGATCTGGTCTGGAAAAAACATCTCATATGGGGAAGTCATTGGGCTGCACTCAGTGAAAGTCATCAGAACATTTATAGGCCATTTACATTGCTTGAGCTGATAAAAGGAAAAGAAAGAAAACAGGCCTTAGAAACACCCCAAAAGTATTAGTTATTTCCTGGGTGGTGTTTTCCTTTTTAAAATGTATTTTCATATTTACTTTACCCTATGCATCTTAGGCTTTGTTTATTCTTTGAATAAATCTAACAATGCATGTTAGCTTGGTGTATTTTGAAGGACTTACTTTTAATTATCCAATAATCCTTACAGTATTAAATCTATTTCCAATGTATGTTTTTTTGTTTGTTTGTTTGTTTATTTTAAGTTTATGAGAACCAACATTCCAGACGTTTTTGCTGCTGGGGATGTAGCATCCTTTCCTCTTTCAATTCAAGGAGATAAAAGAGTCAATATCGGACACAGGCAGTTGGCACAAGCACATGGTAAGACAGAAAGACAAGTCAAATTATGAGCAATAACTACAAATAGTATCATTTCAGTTCGTGTTCTTTTCTGTTTTTAATTGGTATTTTAGGCCGGGTTGCAGCTTTAAACATGCTGAAGAAACGGACTAAAATCCACAGTGTCCCATACTTCTGGACTACGTTGCTTGGAAAAAGTATCCGATATACAGGTGACCATTAGAAAAGCTCTTTACATCTACTTAACATGAACTATATGTTTTTGGCTGAAGTAACACTTTTTCTGTTTTCATAATTATCAAGGCTATGGTGAAGGCTATACGGACATTCTTTTCAAAGGAAGTGTCGAAGAGAGGAAGTTTCTTGCGTTTTATATAAAGTAATTTGCAGCATATTTCTTTAATGATTAAAATAAAAGTCAATTGTGTCATAAACTCATCCTCACAATATTTATGTCACTGTGCAGGGGTGATGAAGTTATTGCAGCAGCCAGCTTTAACTTTGACCCTGCTGTCTCAAGGGTGGCAGAAATAATGGCAAATAGGAAAACAATTACGAAGTTAGAAGCTGAGTGAGTGTCATATTCAGACATTTAAGCCTGATAACTCAATGTACCTATATGCAGTTTAAATTTTGTGTACACCAGTATAGAAAAGGTTCACATTCCCTTTGTATTATATTCTGTTTAGTCAGTCAGTTTGCACTACCATCTACAACAGGTAGGTACAACAAAAGGTAGGATGTTAGTACAATGCATAGTTAGAAAAATATATTTTTCCCCCCTTTTTTCCTTTCACATTTTCACATGAATTCTTCATACAGTCTTCATCTCAAAGTATGATTAAACAACTTGGTGGTATCTTTTTGTTATTAGGCTCACATAACATGTGCAATTTGTTTTGTCCCAATTAAGTACAGTAAATATAGAGTACAATTCAGGACTCATCAAAACATTAAAAAATTACTCAGATTTACAAATGTATTTTTTATTGATTCCTAAGTTTTATTCACAAGTCCCAATTTCTGGATTCACAGATCAGAGGACCTTGGATGGTTGCAGCTCCCATAGACAGACCACGTGCATTACTACTGCTTCCAGAAGATCCCATAAGTAGTTTTTTCTACTGACAGTGAGCTTTTGGATTAATACGTAGATTAAACCATAGCCATGTGGTGGATCATGACCTTTATTTTACACACCTGTTTTATTTCTGCTTTAGAGAACATATCAATCTCCTGATGCACAACAGTTAAAGATTAGACACTGTCTCTGGCACTAGTTTTGGTCCTGCATAAGTGGAAAAATATTTATAAATTTAATAAATTAAGTTTATGTTTTTATATTCAAAGTGCTTGGACGTCTATTCCAAATCATCTGTAGGTTGGTTTTGTCTCTGCTGGACTGGAGCAACAGTCACCCTTTTTTTCTCAGAGATCGCTTCCTCTTCTTGCTGTAGCTATTGTATTGTTTATGGTGTTTACATTTTGATTTCCTTTCAGCATTGCTGTCTCCCCTCCCCACCTTTTATAGGGAACCATTTCCAAAAACATCAGAATTATATAACTTATATTAATTAATTCTTGGATTTGTCCCTATCTGTGTGTATACGTTAAAAGTTAATTAGAAACATTGTAGCAAAGAATGTACTGTCCAAACTTGCATGTAATTAAGTTTAATATGCAAATTTGCCTGTGGGTTAGATGTATCTATGTTGTAATACAAACAAGTCAATAGAATATATGACATGAATTAACTAAAACTTTAGAGCAGGATTCGGAAAACTAGTTATAACTGTGTTAATTATTGATGACACTAAAGAAGCTGTAGAAGTGTAACAGAGTTAGTGTTCTTCCAGACCTAAAATACTGTACTGCTGGAACTACTGTAATTGTATTGTTTTAAGATTTTTGTAATCAATTAATAAAGAAGCCCACAAGAACCGATTTCCTGTGCATTTCTGTCACTAGCATGGGCATGATGTGTGCTGGAGCTATTACAGCTCTCCCCAGAGTAAAGCTCACAGTCCCAAAAGCATGAGTCCCTTGTTAACAGGGTAATAGCGGAGGTGAGTGGCAGTGGTAACAAGAGGCGCCCAAGGTAGTTCAACATATGCACAGCTCATCAATATTGACTTAATGGCGAGTCACTATATACTAACTGGAAAGAAATAACATCAAATAACAACTACATATATATATATATATATATATATATATATAGGGGGGTGGTATGTGTCTTCTTCAACCTTGCATCCTCTACCAGAGGTACCAGAGGCCTGGGAGTTTGAGGGTCCTGCGCAGTATCTTAGCTGTTCCTAGAACTGCACATTTCTGGAAAGAGATCTCAGTTGTTTTGCCTGGAAACTGTTGGAGCCACTCTCCAGGTTTGTGGGTCACAGCCCCTAATGCTCCTATTACTACTGGAACCACTTTGGACTTCACCTTTTTTTTTGCCCACAAGTGTGATTGAGAGTATGAATGTGTGAATGCATGTTGAATGCGATGCATTGCTGTTCCATCCAGGGTCAGTTCTCTCGCATTGCTCTCGGCGTATCCGGCATTGGCTCTGGACCCATTACAACACTGACCACATTCAAAGTGCCTGGGGCTATATATATTCTGAATCATCTGGGGTTTGTGTTTGTCTTTGTTGGACTGGAACAACAGTTCAGCAAAACTTTTTATCAGCGATAGCTTCCTCTTCTTATTTTACTTATTGTATTGTTAGTAATTGTTTACATTTTGCTTTCATTTTATTGAAATCCAGAAAATAATAATTTTATGCATTATTTAAGGATCCATTTCCAAAACATTAGAATTTAATAAAATGTATAATTATCACTTCTTGAACTTTTCTATAGCTATGTGTAGGACAAAGTAGTTCCTGAAGATGATTGAATATGTACAAAAGTATCTACGTTAAATGGAGCTGTGTGCCTAACTAGCAGCACACACATAGGTAGGAGGTAGGAGTATGCAATGAAATACATGAAATTATTTACCAACAAGTGGGTACCATTCAATAACCAAGGACCTACTGGCATGCCCAATGTTAAATTAGCACATGAACCAACACAGGAGCTGTAAGGAGACAGGGAAAATCACCAGCTACTAACAGAAAATGCCAAGATCAGATAAACCAATATAAGCATTTTCTGGATCCACTGCAAGATCCAGGCTATGGGTTTATTGTGGGCTGTGGGTGGCTGTAGGGATTTGTCCATTCAGACACAAGAGCATTAGTGAGCTTGGGTACTGATGTTGGACAAGAAGGAGCACATTCTGTGTTCCACTTCATCAAAATGAAAGGGTTGAGGTCAGGACTCTGTACAGGACACTCCAGTTCTTCATAGTTCACCTTTCTAGGTGCACAGAAGCATTGTCTTTGGGCCTCTTAGTTCCATCCATCTATCCATTATCTATACCGCTTTATCCATCTGGGTCGCGGGGAAGCTGGAGCCAATCCCAGCATCTTCGGGTGAGAG